>PVIC010046488.1:0-14222 GCA_004025085.1 Thryonomys swinderianus
CTTAACACAAAGGAGATAAAAAGAATCATGGGAGAGATGAGCCGGGAATAACTTGCGCTAAACTTGCCACATTTGGTAAATGAAGATACAGCAGGCTCCATTCGACCTGAATTTTCTCATACAATACTGGTCAATGAAAATAATTATAATAAAGAGTATATTTTCCTCACCTAAAATTCAAATTTAATGAAACATCCCATATACCCTACTTTGGACTCTGAGTTAACTTACTTGAATTTCTATCCCGGTCCCACCTCTTAGTCGCCATGTGACTTTAACACGTAAGGGACAACTCTAAACCCAGTTTCATCAATGGTTTAAAAAAAAAAAGTTATTCTGATGACGAGAAGCATATAAAATTGAACAAATGGTCAACCAGTCTTAGGAATTAAATAGTGCTTATTGTCTTAGTCACTTTCTGATTGGTGTAACAAAATAATACCCAACATGCACAACTTGAAGAAGAGGTTTATTTTGGCTCACAGTTTCTAGAGCCTATCGTAGGCAGGCTCCAAAATAGGGAAAGTACAAAGGAAGAGTCTGGTGAAGGAAAGCTGCTCACATCCTGCAGCCAAGAAGCAGAGAGAAAAAAGAGAAACTCCAGGGAGGGAGACACTCTGCAGGTCACATCCCCAGATGCCACCGTAACCAGGCCCCTCCCCTAACTGCGCACACACTGGGTGCTGACCTCAGTAGTGAGGGAATCCCCTGATGGGTACAGTGCCGCCATAATTGAACTGCCTTTTGACAGCCTCCCCTTTGGGCACATGAAGCTTTGGGAGAACATTCTAGATCTAAACCATAACAGTTATACTAGGGGGCTGAGGGAATAATCAAAAGAACCCTGGACAAAGAGTAAAGGAGACATGTGTTTTCATTCATAACTATGCTTTGAAGGAGCTATGTTCCCATAAGCAAGTCCCTTAACCTCTTTGTCTCAATTTTCTTATCTATAAAATGAGGATGTCGAATAAACTGGTCTCTTCTCTCTCTTAAACATCTCTGATTCAAGGACCCCCTATTGCTTGAATTTTGGAGAAATATATAAAAGTATTGTCAACTCCCCGTAAGTAAATTCTTTCCATGGAGCAGTATATGATTAATACGTTACAAATACTACGGAGAGTAAAAATATGCTGAGTTGAGATTTTAGTAACATTTGCTTTAAGGAATACAGGTGCTATTGGTCATACTTATTTTCAGACAACAGTCCATGTGGTTTCATGGTTTCACCTCAAGTTATAAATCAATTCCTGGAGCTTGAGTCCAATCCAACACCCCAAACGTGAATTACAACATCTTCAGCTTTAACCCAATAAGCATGTGGTATCCTTTTTGTCACAGCGCAGTGGTTTACGACAGTCAGAGGAATAAGCTGTAGGGTTTCCAAATAAATACATACAACATATCTTTCAAATTAAGCAAATGCCTTCCTGAAATTTCATATGAATTTAACAGGGGATTTTTTTTGTTGTTCCCCCTAAAGATCACTAGAGCTCTTTTGATTTTACAGTGGTTATTATTACTATTGTCCAATAGGCCGAGAAGAAATGATCACCCTATGTACAATCAAAGAGTCATTCAGAACCACGTGCATCTGATTTTCAGAACTACAAACCACTTTCCCGTGTATTATGTCCATAGAACAAGACAAATACACACACTTCTACATTATGTCTCAATCAAAATTCCTTATTTTTGAAAACTCCATGCTTTTCTTTTTTAATCATGAAATGTTAGCACAGGAAGGAATCCTAACAATCTAGTGTGACTCCCTTGTCATATGAGGAAACTCAGTCCCAGAAGAGTTAAGATTAATTTTTCAAGGCCAAAAGCAGCAAAGTCATTGTGGTGTCTTAATTCCAATGCCAATGTTCTTAGATCAACAGCATCTGAGTAAAAGTATAGTAGATAAAATAACATGAAACCCCTTAGGAAGGCACCAGCAAAAGTTTCTATTACTGTACCTTGGAAATTCATTAAATCTTTGAGCAGCCACTTTATACTGTGAACTACACCAAGCACTAGAATGACAGAAATGGATGAGACACAGTCTTGCTCTTGAGAAGAAATTTTCCTGTTATAGGAAGAACTGACAATCCACTTGTCCACTTCACATCCACAGAAACCCTATGACATGAATCAAATGGGTATTGTGTTATTAGGTACCAGAATTCAAGTGAAATAATTAGAAGCAGCTTTCCAAATGTGACATTGAATTTCTAAAATCTCCATTGGCTATTTCAAGAATTTCTTCTCACATTTGCTATGATTCATATTTACAGACAGCGTTTCCAGATAGCATGACACAGGAAAAAACAACATGGGTTCTGTGTGAGTCAGCTTTCCATGGGGGGTGACAAAATACCTCAAACAAATTAATGTCAAGGTTGATTTTGGCTCACAGTTTCCTAAGTTTCAGTCCATGGTCTTTTGGACTCATTATGATCTTCCAGTGAAGCAGTAGTTGACTGTAGAAGGGCATGGTGGCCCAAAGCTGCCCACCTCATGGTGACCAAAAACACAGAAAGAGTGGCAAAGGGCCCAGCAATAAGGCTTAGCCTACCAAGGTAGGTCCCCAGTGACCAAGTCTTCCAACTAGGCTTTTCCTCCTGCAATTTCCACATCTCCTAATAGTCACTTCAACTGTGAACTCATCCATGAATCAAGGTCTCATACTCTGATCATTTTCCAAAAGCTCCACCTCCAAATCTTCAATACATGAGCCTTTTGGGGGACACTTAAGATTCAGACCAGAGGAGGTTCTACCCCCAGACCTTTGGCTAACACACTAGGTTACCTGGAATAAACAACTATGCTCTAGTTCCATTTGCCTATCTATACAAGGCAGAGCTTGATTACAACCTCCAAATTTCCTTGAGTTAAAACATTCAACATCCCCGGTCAGCGATTTAGCTGGTTCCAGTGCCTGCATCCTGAGTTTGATCCCCAGTAACCACATATAATGCTGGGCGTGGTGACTCACGCCCACCAGCGATCAGCACCACATACCACAGTGCTGGGCGTGGTGGCTCACATCTGTAAACCCAGCATTCAGGAGGCAGAGGCAGGAGGGTTGCTGAGTTCGAGGCTTGCCTGGGCTACATAGTGAGCTCAGGACCAACCTGAACTACAAAGTGAGACCCTGTCTCAAAAAAATAAAAAATAAAAATAAAAAACATTCAACATCCCATTTCAAGTACAGTATAAAAATCAACACAGGACAATAAATTATGGAAAGTGATCAGAAGAATGTTTTGTAGGATTCAGAAATGAACTAGCTGACCCTGAGGCTACCAGTTGGGACACACTAGAGACGTGATGCATAATTCTTTCCAAGTCTAGTCCCAGAAGTAAGTCCAACAATAGAAGGATGCTTTTAGATCTGAGCTGTCTGCTCAGGATCTCATAATTAACTACAATCTTACATGGGGAGATTGCTGTTTTAAACAACTAACTCACACACTCTTCCGCTTTTCACTTCAGCCCCCAGCCAAGCTTGCTGAGCTACTGTACTCTGTACATTATCTGTATTTAGGGTTTCTGAGGCTGTTTGCACAAATGCAAAGATTGACCTTGACCAAACAGGAGAATATGTGTCTTAAGTAGCAAGTAAGACGAGCCTGGATGATAACAAATAGACCATTTAGAGAAGAAACTATTTTATTTTGTGCATTACTATTACAGGAAGGTGTGTGATTTTTCATGATCACACTGCCCATACCAGCAAGTACTTTTCATGTAACACAAACAAAAAACAAAGCACATTATGTCCATGTGCCACTGACTCCGCAAGACTGAGACAGCCACACTTCAAAATTAGGAGACTGGAGTGCCGGGTGTGGTGGCTCACGCCTGTAATCCCAGCACTCGGGAGGCAGAGACAGGAGGATTGCTGAGTTTGAGGCTTGCCTAGGCTACATAGTGAGCTCAGAGCCAGCCTGAACTACAAAGCGAGACCCTGTCTCAAAAAAAAAAAAAAAAAAGGAGACTGGATTTGTTACTGGCTATGTTCAGATCAAAACTCAGAAATCCTGCCCATGAAGGCCAATTTCATAGGCATCATAATAAATTGCATCATCTAAAAATATTGGTCAGGGCCGGAGATTTAGCTCAGTCATTCCAGCTCCTGCCTAGCAAGCACAAGGTCCCTGGTTCAATCCCCAGTAACCATGTGCAATATCGCCAGACCTGGTGGCTTACACTCAACAGCAATCAGTACCAAACACCACAAATGCTGAGCTTGGTGGCTCAAGCCTGTAATCCCAGCACTCAGGAGGCAGAGGCAGGAGGGTTGCTGTGCTCAAGACTTGCCTGGCCTCATAGTGAGTTCAGAGCCAGCCTGAACTACTTTGTCTCAGAAAAAAAAAAAAATTGGTCAGTATAAATTCTAGGCCATTGACATTTCTTCTCAAGAAAGAAAAAAAATCACCATTCTGAATTAACAAATATAAAATGCTACGTAAATGCCAAAGGAATTCCTTACTGCAAGATATATGATCATTTTTATTAGTTACTAGAATCAGAGGCAGAGGAACAAGACAGGCATTATCCTTGAGCTCACAGAACTGGGTCAGGTCCAGCCCTGCAAGCAGGTAGCTGTGTGACTCAGAGTGACTCACTTCATCTCCTGGGCCTCAGTGGCAGCCTCAGTTAAGAACTGGGCTATTTGATTTCCAGGGACACCCTAACGTACCCCACCCCACTATTCCGTGTCCCTATCACTGGCTAATAAATTACCTGCTTTGGAAGATACATTAACAGCCTCGGGACACTGGGGTACAATTTAACACATTCCTGGGGCAATAAATCACCAGCTCTCCTTTCCCTTTGCATTAACCTTGCATTTTTTACGTCACTTCAGCCACAGAGGATTACAAGAAAACAGGTGCCTCCTGGGTTAACAGCAGGGTGAATCCCGGACCTGGGACTCCTGACATTCCCTCTCTCATAAGGTTTCCAAGCGAGTAGGAATCATGAGCTGAGTCTATGCATTTGAAAAGCAGAAACGGACTTTACAAAGGAACAAGTTGAAAAGGTTTGGAATGAAAATGCAAATACCACATTAGAAACTGGTTGCTTTACCTTTAATTTCAAGATTGTCATGTTTGTGATCCCACTTTATGAAGAGCCAGGTGTCAGGGTGATAATTTGAGCTTCCAGAAAAACCCACTTTGAAATATAGGTGTAAAAATGGATTCTCTTTCCATAAAGTCCAGGATAAAATACCTCTTATGCCAAATGATGGATTAGAATATTCCATCACAGGTTTATATTGTCATAACAATACAGTACCAACCAGAGGAGATAAGCATCATCAAGACTTTTATCCAACAATTACAGTTCATAACTTGAAAGTGTGCTGTCTTGCTGTATCAACAGTGCCATGCAGAAACAATGAATAGAGAACTGTACACACGGAATGATTTTTGACAAGCAAGTTTAAATATAACAAAAGAAAGCCTTTTAAGATGTCACTGCATTCAGGAAAGAAAGCATGTCTTTTATCACTTTGACCATGTGCAAGTAGGTGCTTTTCAAGTGTTAAAAACCTTCACATAAAGTTTCTAATTTTTAAAGAGACGACATTATTAGCTCATAAAAGAAACAAATTGCACCTTTCACTAACTTAATCCACGTATGCATTAGAATGCTTGATACTTTCATTCTCAATCTTAGTTTTGCCTTCAAATGCAGCCGGTAAAATATGTACCTCCACCAACAGAAATTGGCCATCTCATTCCATGAAGCTTCTTAGTCCCTCGGCACTTCAGAAGCTGAACTCAGCCTCACAGAGAAAGAGACAGCTCACTCTACAAACCTCAATTCAGACATAACCCAAAATATAAAGTAACTCAAGGAAGAGAATAGACTTTGTTAGCTGCCACCATCTTCATCAAAACGTCAGCCCTGAGATACTTAATTGTGCCAATAAGTCCTATCTTTAGAAATATCTATGGCTCCCATTTGGCCATAGGAAAGGGTAAAACCTCTTCTCCTGTTCCAGGAGGCCTCTGATAACCCAACCTCTGCTTCCCACCTCTACCCAACCAGTGATCCGTTGTTCCAACCATAGAGAACTGCTTGTTGTTTTGCCATCATTCCTGTGGCTTTTTGAGGCTTTCTCGCTCTTGCTGTTCCCTCCACCTGCAGTTTCCTTCGTTAACTTCTCTAGCTTATGTGTGACCTCCTCTAGCAGGCCTTCTGTAATTTCTCCTCACTGGCACCCGCATACCCACATACCTGCACACTCTAAAGGAATCACGTTAGTGCACCACGAGGGAGATCACATGAGCACCAAAGCCTTTGCCTCAAGCCCCCACACAAATATCTATCACAGTGGATCATAGCTGTGCCTCTCTGGATCATCCCTTATTTACTTGGTAGCCCTCAGGATCCGAAGAGCACCACTCTGCTGTTTATTCAGAAGCATCTTCTGAGCATTTAGAATTTGTGTTGCCCAGTTCCCAGAGGACCCTGAGGCTCCGGGGTCCAAAGTCCAACCACAGATCTCCTCCGATGATAAAGTCTACAAGGAACATCTGCTTAAAGTCAGAGAGGAATCTTGGAAAACTTCAGAGCTCAAAGGAACATTAAGAAGTATCGAATGCTGTCTGATCCTTATTTTATAAATAAGGATTCTGAAGACCAGAGAGTGGAAGATACAAAGAATTCAGTGAGTCAGCGGCAGTCCTCAGGCTTCAATACACAAGTCTCCTGAACCCAACCAAATTGAGGTTCTATTTTCACCCACTCCACAATGGTGTCTCCTTCCAACAGTTTTGAACCATTTCAAAATGTAGAATCTTTTCTTACTTGGTAAAAATACTCGATTCAAAAGATTGTGTCCCCAGTTCTGCGATTGCTCTCCAAACAAGACAGCAGAGAATAACAATATAATTTCCTATCAAGTAATGTCACTGTGGCAAGCATTAGAAATTGGCTCTGGCTGACTTAAGAAGAAAATTAAAAAATTGAAAGAGTGTAAGTCAGACCAGAGAACTCCCAGGAAGTCTGAAGAACTGGGCTCTGGAAATAAACAGAACAAGAAGGCCAAGGAATCACCAAAACCATAAAGCAGGCTCCTAGCACCCGACACCACTGCTGCTTTTGTTTACTCACATGCTTGGTCATACCAAGGCTCGCACTGCTCCCATCATAAACTTTACACTGGCCCATCCTCCTTCCACTGGTAGTTCTAGACATAAACTCCTGAGCTTGAGTGTGACTGGACATCCTTGAGTGCACCCAGGTCTTTGCAACTAGAAGAGATGCTCTTGTTATCAGTTGCTGCATATGACTCGTGCCAAAACTCAGGATTTTTACATCTGAAGGATGCACTCACTGGAGACTTAAGGCTCTCTGCTCTTCTGTGTCCTGCATTGTTTACAGATGGTAGCTAGGTACTGAGAGGAAGCATCCCAATAACAAGCTTTACAAGGGATGAAACTAAAAACTTGGAAGTCTCACAGTGTCACTTCTAACACATTCTACTGCTTACAAGTAAATCTCAAGTCCAACATAGAGTCAGAGGGAGGTAATCACACAAGGCAGATGTATTAGTCATGAATGTACAGAGAACCAACGAGGGGACTGGGACTGATTCACACGGGATTGGCTCACAGTTACAGAGGCTGAATCCCATAATCTGCAAGCTGGAAACCCTCGAAAGAAGGCAGTGTTCAAAGCCATCTAATTTGTGACATGTTGCTATGGTAGCCCTAAGAAACTGTGACAACTTTCACAATTTATGAATCTTGGTAAAGAGGAAATTAGGTTATTTTTCAACACGCAGCTATTTTTTTAAAGCATTTTGAGAGAACTGAATATTTACTCTGACTATGCTTTAGAACAAGAAAGAACAATATTAAATTGACTGAAGAAGAGTAGAATGCCAGGTAGTATATATTAAGAGTGTTCTGAAGGTAGAACTGTGCCAAAGGGTGTGACATTATTAGATGTGTATGGTAGCAAACTCAATGTACAGAATGAACAGAATCAAGGAAAACAGACTAGACAGAGGAAGACCAGTTAAGAACACCAGAATTATCTAGGCTACCCCAAAATGAGTTAGTGAAAAAAGAGGAGAGGTTGATGAATTTGAAAGACACTCAGGGTGTTAAATCAATAAGACTCGGTGACTGGATCTTTATGTTAAGTACAATAAGCCAGACACTGGACACTTTCATGAAAGGAAGCCAAAAATGTTGACCTCAAAGATGAAGAGATTAGAGTGATGTACGGAACGGCAGGAAGGACAGATGGAATGGTTGATGGACTGAGGTACAACATTCAAAACACAAAAAAAGTAAGTTCTAGTGTCCTAGAGCACAGCAGGGTGACCACAGTTTACAACTACTCTTTATGTGTTGCATGAAAAACTAGAAGTAAGATGTTCAAAGGCCCCAAATATAAGAATAGGATAAGGTGATGGTAAATGTTAATTATCCTGATTTAATCATTATACATCGCATACATTTACTAAATTACATACTGTACCCCACAAATATATTAAATTATATGCTATCAATTAAAAAGAAAATTAGGAACTAAATAAAATTTTCAAAATTAAGGCTCAGTGAGTTACAAGGCATGAGGGTACAAGAAGCCAAAAACCCAAACTTTTGGCAATGGCAGTTGATCAGGTAGCAACCTACTTTGTATTTTTATATGAACAATATGGCCTCTGGTTCAATGCACATATGGTGACTGTTAATGTCCTCATATTTAACCTATTGCTGAGATAGTTAAGGTCTAAATTTCCCTCTCTAGAACATATCACAGAACTTTATTTTTTCTACCATCCCTAATAAAACCAATATCAGAGTGGGAGTAACTTCTCACAACTCATTACAGCCTAACACCACATTTACCCAACCTATCATAGCATATTACAGCAATTTAGCATCCAAAAGCTGGAGCTTAACCTCTGAGATTTGAATTCTTCCACTGCAGGACCTTGGACAAAATACCCCAAATCTTTGCCTGTTAATTTTCTGACTGTATAACGATGATGGTAATTGTATGTATCTCACAGATTATGCTACTAGTAAATGAATTAATATAGAACAATGCCCGGCTCGTATATAATATGTATGAAATACAATTGGCTTATGCTGTTAAAATATCATTACTTGCATAAATATAAAGCTCCCCAATGCCTATCCCTGACGAAATATTCATCATCTCTGATGCAAAATTGTTAGTTTAACATTACCAATTATCTTCTCTTAGATGGGATTGTTCTTTCTCTGGGATTACAGATTTCTCATTTGGTCAGGGAAAAGGAGGAAAATACTCTTCCTTTTATAAATGATAATGATAACACAGGATAGTTATTTGGACTTGTTTTATGCACATACATACAAAGTAAAAGTTGCCAGTCACTGCCCAGTCACCAAAATAAACCTGAAATGGATTATTCTGAGACAACCTGGAGAACAGGATAATGTCCTGAAAGAGGGTGTTACTCAAGCTCTGTTGAAGCAGAGAAATGACACCAGATGGCCATTTGAACTCAGACAAAGAATTAAGACCATCAGAAATGAGAAGAGGGGGAGAAGGAAGGAAGCACAAGTGACAGAGAAGGGTGAGAAAGGAAAAGGACATGAACGTAACAAACAACAAATACATCTTTGCTATCCCCTTCTCTGCCACCTTTTAAGAGGCAATAAAGCAAAATTTAAAAATCATCCATGGGCCAGAAATTTAGCTCAGTGGTTCTGGCACCTGCCTAGCAACCTCAAGATCCCTGGTTCAATCCCCATTAACCACATACAACAATGCAGACTGTAGTGACTGACCCCCACCAGCAATCAATACCACATACACAGTGCCGGGTGTGGTGGCTCATGCCTGTCATCCCAGCACTCGGGAGGCAGAGACAGGAGGATTGCTGAGTTTGAGGCTTCCCTGGGCACCATAGTGAGCTCAGGGCCAGCCTGAACTACAAAGCAAGATCCTGTCTCAAACAAAAGAATTCAATTAAAAAATACAAACACAGGAATATTCAAGAACCCCACGTGTAGTTACAAAGGAAGACAAGCAGGGGAGATGCTGAAATTGCAAGTTGGTATCCAACTTTGACTTCGAAGCCCTCAGTGAGTAGACAGACGTGTTTGTGTATTTTGCTGTCAGTGCTGCAGGACCTTACCATTTCTTCCCCCAAATGAACACCAGTCTGCTTCCCATGGCAAACTACAAGAAGCTGTGATGAGGACTGGATAGTCTTTCAGAAACAGAAGACTTAGTAAAACGGTCTCCTTATTAAGAACTACATTCCCAGAATAAATATGATTTGGAAAAAAAATAAAAGAGTATGTATATAGTGGGTGGGGAGGGGGTAGGTGGGCAGGAATGTAGATAAAAATGAGAATTGACCTGTGTCACATACTGGTTCAAATTCCCCAATATTGTATGTGATTGTGAGCTGTGTATATAATGTACCAATAAAGTTTACTGAATAATGAAAAAAAAAAGAACTACATTCCCAAAATAGTTTCAGGTTTGCTTATTTTCCCTACACAGCTGTCCATAATCTTCTGACTCATCCTTTACCTTGTGCATAAACACTCCAGAACCATTTTCTGTGAAAGTAGTGGGTTTTGTTTGCAGTGAAAATGGCAGAAACAAAATAACTGGGTGCAAGACATTTGCCCTTTTCTCTCTTTCCTTCTTCTCAGCCCCCAGTACGAAGCTAACCCTTATTGGCTTCCTTTTCTCTTACCTCCCCTAAGAAATACCACCAGTCATAAATATTATAGCTGTCCCTTAGACTCTGGCTGACATTTCATGCAAAATTCATTTCAGAGAACATCTACCTTTTAGTGATTTACAGCCAAAGTGTTAGGGATTTCAGAGAGTGAAAGACTTGAAATACAACCAAACAAAGACCTCACCTCGTCAGTCAGTGTGCTCTTTTTCCGGTGGGTGTTGGTACATTTGAGACTTATTGTTCTGAAATTAGAAACAGAACAGAACGAAACCTTTATGTTCTCATGGAAGGTATTTCACAGTCATTATATGAAAGATAGAAAGGAAAATGCCTGCCTGTCATACCTGAGGGATGAATTTTTCAGCATGGGAGAAATATCACCTCTTCAGGAAACCCAACTGTAACTGAAGACCAGATACAACCACAGAAAACTCGGTGGGAGTTTACCCAGGAACTCTTCAGAGAGAGAGCTGAGGTAGAGGAGGCCTAAAAAGAGAGACAGAGCCCGGAAACTTGCATCGAAGGACTTGGTTCCAGTTTAGACATTAAACCAAGCAACTCTGGCCTGTCAGTTAAGCCCTGTGGACCGACCTCCAGGAGGCAGAGCCTCAACCTAGTCAGTCTGTGCTGCGCAGAACAGTTCAGTGAGAGCAGAAAGGTATAAACGACAACACACTGTAAAAAGAGGCTCTCGAAGAGGAAGCACCAAGTACTGCTAAGACTGAGTGAGCAATACGAAGTGTAATATGAATCACTAACTGTATTTTCAAACATGGTTGCAAATTCTCTCTCAGCCTTTAGAAAGGAGCAAAAGAGCTATATGTAGGAAGCTCAGAAATCCCTATGAAGGTATTCTCATATAACCTTAACCTCGGCTTGACTGTCACTTTAAATATTTAGCCATTTTAAAAAAGCACTTGAACACCTGCACAATAGAGAGAATGTTTCATTTCCCTACTAGAAAAACAATCGAGCAAATTTAAATAAATCGCCTCCATGTATCTCCCACAATGGACCAGCTGCCTGGTTATTTGTCCCCGACTTGCCATTACATGTAACGGATCCCTGCCTGGTTAGATTTATCTAACAATAGTGCAACGTGCTCTGGGCGTTCTGTGGAGTAAGAACTCTAGAAAAGCCCTAAACGCAAAGAGAAAAGGTGACTGTGCTGTGGCTGCGGAGAAGGAACTGCTGTTTACACCAACTCACAGTGCGTCCTCTGCCCACTCTGCGCCATTTTCTCTCTTGCAAATATCACAGGATCCTCTCGCGCTGCGGCTGAGACCGGAGTCTCCAGAATAGCAGCAGCATCGCTTTGGAACTCGTTACCGGTGTCAAAACCCCTCCCAGGAGCTTCTAAATCAGAGGTTCTGTGGCTGGAACTCCAAAAATCTGCGCTTTCACAATCCTTCCCTGTGAGTCGGATCCACAGTGAAGTTTGGAGCCACCTGCCCCCCCACCCCACCCACCCCCCCCAAGACAAGTTTCATCACACCTGTCTCCAATTTCTTTCCAGAAAGCTCACGTATTCAGTTCAGCCCCCTTCCCCAACCTCTGGGAGTCGCTTCCGTTTGGAGAATTTTGTTTGCAGTCGTAAAACTACGAAGCTACGCGGAAAGCTAAACCTGAGTTGGCCCGTATTGGGGGAGCTTTCTTGCTTTTACAGTTCAACTCTCATATACGCTGCACAGAAACAGCCGGATCGCTCATCCAAGGAAAGGGAGCTGACTCGGTGATGACGCGCCCTCTCTCAGCATAGGCACAAAAGAACCTCTCCGGGTTCTAACCCTCCCGCATGATTAGGGCAGGAACCGCGGAAGGAGGCCGCTCGCCTCCCAGAGCCTGCTGCGCTCGCAGGCGTCCCCTAGTGGGCACAGTGGAGACAGAAGGCCCCGAAGGTGTCGTCAGAAGCCTCCAGTCGGCAAGCAGCCCTGACCCCTGAGACCGCACTTGGCGGCAAAGTGTCACCGGCGGGGAAGCTGGAGCGCACTGCTGCGGGAGGGAGGCTGGGGCTCTGATCCGCCAGTGCCCAGTAGCTCTGATGGAAGCTGGGAAAATGAAAGAGGAACCTTTAAAAAAAAAAAAAAAAGGGCATATTTTAAATAGCCTTTTTAAAAATACCACACTGAAACCCAAAATCCAAGGAGTAGATCACATCCTGACTTTGGGGTTTCAGAAGCAAGAACTGACAAAATGAAGCCACCCACCTCTTATCTGGCTGGTGCCGAATGACACAGACCTGGCTTCGTGTCAGTGTGTGATCTCCTAGCAAGCAAGGTGGCCTGGCCACTTGGTTTTTATTGGAGGGGCGGGTTTCGGAGGTGGTGTTTCCCCAGGGTGCCCCAAGTGACTATCGGCCGCCGACTCCCGAGCCTGTGCCTCCTGCTTCCTCTCCGGGCCGCCCCTCCTTCTCTGTGGCTCATCAGCGCTGCGGACTGGGTTTTAGGGCACCGTGCAGACTCTCAGCTGTGTGAGAGAGCGTGGACGTCTCGGAAGACACGGCACTGTTTACGTGAAGCTCTGGTGGTTCTTGCCAGGGTGGCGAGGAGACTGGTGTCTCTATGCCCTGTGGCTGTGCGTCACTGAACACGGTCCTGGGGAGCACAGGACTGACATTTCACACACTCTTCGGTGCTTGAAAAACCTCTCTTGCCCTAAAAATTACAGGCTAGAAAGAAAGAGAACTGACATCTTCACTGTTGGAGAATTTTTTAATATTTAAAGAGAAGACAATTTTTTAAAAGTTTTCCCCAAAGAGGTGGCTGAACTTCACCAGACCAGGTTGTTACAGCTATAAGAACCCATCACCAGGGCCGGAGGGTTAGCTCAGTGGTTCCGGCGCCTGCCTTGCAATTGCAAGGACCTGAGTTTGATCCCCGGTTACCACATATAATGCTGGGTGTGGTGGCTCACGCCTGTAATCCCAGCACTCGGGAGGCAGAGATAGGAGGATTGCTGAGTTCGCGGCGGCTTGCCTGGGCACCATAGTGAGCTCAGGGCCAGCCTGAACTACAAAGCGAGACCCTGTCTCCAAAAAAGCAAAAAAAAAAAAAAAAAAAAGAACCCATCACCAGAAGACAGGACAATGTCCCATTAGGGCTCATATCTCAGTGACCTCCCAAAGCCTCACGTGCTCATATGTGGGGTTTATGCTTCCTGCTTTCTGCTTCCTGCCTTCCATAACCTGAGTGGTTCTCCTGCCCAGACCCTTCCACCAGGCCTGCCACTATGCAAGTTCTGAAAATCCTCAAACAAAAGCCAAAATAAACCTCTACTCCTATAAGTTGCCAGTGTCTGGTATTTTGTCCCAGCAAAGAACAAAGTAGGATACCCTTTCAATACAAGAATAATTTCAAACTACACAAGGAAGACATCTGGGCGACAACCCACAATACAAATTACCTTCTGTTTAATGAAGACAGGAATGAAGACAAAGGGAAGGGAGCACAAATTCTAGCTCTATACTTAATTGGGTGAGTGACTGTCTCCCAGGATCAGTTTCTTTCTA
>PVIC010046489.1:0-14196 GCA_004025085.1 Thryonomys swinderianus
GTATTTCCTGGTCACCCAGAAGGTAACCTATACCTGCTGGTACCCACCCTTCACCTTGCCCAGAGTAACAAAGCCTGGAACCTTCCAGAGCCTTCCATAGCAAGGAGGCAAGTTCATGCTGTCTCTGTGTTCACAACCTGGGGACAAGTGGGTGCCCTAGCTTGGCAACTCGCAGCAGTAACAGTACCTGTGCCTCCAGTTCATTTCTAGGCAAAGACTGCACTTCCATACTTCCTAAAGCCATTTTCCCCTTCCTGCCAGAGCAGGTCTACCACTTTCCAAGGCCATCTTCCCTGAGCCTCCAGGAAGGCAGGGAACCTCACTGGGCTTTGCTGTACATAACCCAGTCTCTACCTCTGCCCAAGTTCCAGAGTGGCAGAGTCCACATGAAAAAGATGCTCTCTGGAGCTTGGCAGCCAGAAAGGCAGAGTTCAGAACAGACCTGGCATGCTCGGGTAGCTCAGCCTGTCTGTCTACTTTTCCCTGTGCAGCTGCCTTGGGCTCAGTTCTGGCTGGGCCTCTCTGACCCTTCTGGTTCTTCCAGGGTGATTTTACTCCCACACGCTCACCTCCCAGTGACCTCTCCAAAGACTCACAAACCCCTCTCCAGCCCAGAGTCTTAACTGCCAATAGGAGCCCACTGGCAGGACTTTAGACTAGGAGCCCGCTGTCCTAGGGCCTAGCTAGCTAGCAATTGGCCATGTCATAGTTAGGGATCATCACGATGGACAGAAGACTGGGACAAGAAAGTAAATCCCTGGCCACAGTAAACCATTAATCTTTGTAGCAGATGTTTCAACAGACCTATGAGATCTTGATAAAACCATACAAGCATGAAATGAAATGCATGAAAAGACAAATTTTTACCAAGAAAAAGCTGAAACTAGCCCTCTAGTCTCACTTGCTCTTAGTTCACTTAAAAATCATTAAGTTTGGAGGTTATGGGCCTCTGGTGTGTGAGTTATGATAATAGTTACCTAGCTTTCTTCCCAGGGACCTGCAGGCTTTTGCTAAATCACTAGTCCTTCACTTGAGCCTACAAACATCTGATAGAGGACTAAAATAGGATAAAAATATTGGAATCTGTCTCCTTTTGTGTCTGTCCCCTTTGCTGACTTAACGTTTGGGACAAATTCTACTCAGCTCTGCATGTAGACTTGTCTACTATTTAAAAATGTTTAGTCCAAAAACTACATTACCGGATTAACATGGCCTGTGACCTGAGCGAGTTGGTGGGTTTTTCTTTTCCTTCTCTCTCCTCTTTTCCACCCCCTTGAGCTTCTTCAAAACCACATAAGTCCAAGCACTTGAAGTCCTTTAGCCCTGCTGTAGGGGCCAGACTCACAAGGGCAGGTTGTTTTGCAAAAGATCATGGTGTCAACTACACAAAAATTCCACAGCCTCTAAGATAAGTTGACTCATGACCATCCAGGGCTCCACATCTACCACAAGAAGAAATATCTTGTGGAACTCTGTTCCTAGCCAGTGGAAATTTCCAGACTTTAACCCACCTGAGCAAGTCAATACATATCTATTCTTAAGGCAGCTTGGTCCTTGTCCCAACCAATACTAACTCCCTCCCCAGTGAAGTTTCACTCATGCAGAGATGTGTATGCTTGCAGAGCCTGGCCATCTCACTGCTACCATTTCTGAGTCAAAGATCCACAGTCTGGTTAGCACACTCCAATCTGCTGGTGAGCAGCCTTGCCCCCAGGTCCCACCTCCCCCTCCTGCCTGCAGGGTCCAATTCTGCTGGTTCTACCTCTCTGCAGGCCCTGCTCCCTCACCCCACACAGATCCCACCTACCCATCTACCCCCAACCTACTGCCACTGATCTGGAGAACTTCAGGGACTCTTTATCTCTCAGAGCTGATATCCTCAGTCCACCCTAATTCTCTACCCCTGGGATATCATACTCCCTTAAAAAGTCTTTTTTGACTGAACACCCCTCTTCCCCAACACCCTTCTCCATACCCAGTGCTTTTCCTTTGTTCTTTTAGGGAAAGTACAACCCTGGAGTTTAAGATCTCTCCTATCTCATCCCTTAAGACCACCACTGCAACCCCGGCTATGACCCCTGGAGACCACAGGACTTCCTCTAAATTTCTAGGGCATATCCCCGTGCTATCCTCTTGGTTTTCTTCCAATCCATCGCATCCACTCTATACTTCAAGCCTCCCCCATAATGCCTTATCTCTACAACCCTATCTAGATCAATCCGATAAGATTCACCTGTCACAATACTCCCCTAATCTCAGCTACAGAAAACATCAGAAGTAACAAGCCAAGCATTACCTGGGAGTCTGATAGATTCTTTAGAAAACAGTACTGGCTTTAAAAAGATCAGGATTTATAGCACTATACAATTTATGTAAGTTTAAAATATATGCCTACATAAATCAGCATCATCTATTTTTCTAAAATACACTCAGCACTAAGGATAAACCTGCTATAAATATATCAGAGTGGCTGCTACTCTTGAGGGCAGGGAACTGGCAGACACGAGCAGCTGCCATTGGGACTAGAGATATAAGAGGAAATATTAAGTCCTCTTATAATTCACTTGTGAACAAAAAAAGATCAAAATTCTGTTTAAAACATAAGCCAAATATTACTTTGGATCTGGAATAGCCTATGTGCTAAAGGCTCAGTCTCCAGAACATGACAATAATTAGCACATGGTGGGGCCTTTAGAAGGTCAGACACACCAGAAGGTCTCAGGTCACTGGGGTCATGTTTTCCGTATGACCCCACAGGCCCTTCTCTCTCTCTCTCTCTCTCTTTTTTGCTCCCATTGTACACTCCCATTTCACCACAGGCTACTTCACCATGGTCCCGCAACAACGAGGCTGACTGACTGAAATCCCAAGACTGTGAGACAAAATAAATCCTTTTCTTTATAAGTTATTTTACATCAAGTAACCTGCTATAGTAACAGAAAGCTAACATACCAAGAATATAAAAAGTACAGAGAAAGATCAGTAGCTCAAAACATACGTAAGAATCAACATCACTCACGAGAAACATACACCTCTTAATATAGGGTTTTCATTAAAACTATAGATCTTTGTTTTAATCTGTCAAATTAGCAAGAATAAAAAATTGATGATACACCAAGCCAGTGGAGCTATGATGAAACTAGCACTCTCAGAGTCATATCTCACTCTCACTCCATATCTCAAGAATGTCATGTAGGAAGACAGGCATATGCTAACATACTAAATACCAGAAATTTTAAGTCATACTTATGAGTTTCTCCTTTTGAAATAGTCACAGAATGAGGGATGAGGTTCACCATAGGCTTAATGCACTCTTGTCTATCACAGCAAATAAGCAAGAATAGGAAGAACAAGTTACAAACGCACAGCACACTACCTTGTTAAATGTGGAGCATTCAATGAGATGGTCTGCACTAACTTTAAAAAAGGAATGTCCATCTGTGTATCTTGCTATCTTGCGGAATGATTTCAAAAGGGAACATACTTCCAAAATATACATATATATGTGCTTATTTTTAAAAAGAATGTGCAATCTTTTTTTTATTCTTTTTTTTTTTTTTTTTTTTTTTTTTTTTTTTTTTTTTTTTTTGAGACAGTGTCTTGCTTCATAGTTCAGGCTGGCCCTGAGCTCATGATGTAGTCCAGACTAGCCTCAAACTCAGCAATCCTGCTGCCTCTGCCTCCCGAGTGCTGGGATTACAGGCTTGAGCCACCAAGCCCAGCAAGAATGTGCATTCTTAAGAAATGAGGATACAGCCATACCTAGGGGCCAAAGAAAACATAGCCCCACAGTTTCCATGTTGTATTTCACTACATTTCTACCTTGAACTAGAGAAAACCTATGCTTCCCTGAGTAAGCGGCCCTTGTTACTCATTTAAACCAGCCCTGTTACTCAAGCAGCCCAAGGTTGATTTTCCCCAAACTTCCCTAATCTTTCTCCTCCCTCACTCAAAATATGCAAGTCAATAGATTTCCAGGCCCCAGGTTTCATCAATCATGTCTTCCAAAGATAAAAGGAGCCTGAACCTGGCTTCAGGAGATGGGATCCCGGGACGCTGGTCCTCCAGCTCCACTGTCTTGGGGAATATGGAGCAATGTTTCTTGCTACAGACCTGTCCTCAACTCATTGGGCCCTTTGTGACAGGTGGGTAAAGAGACTTGGGCTCAGTAACAAGGAGCATCGGAGAGCAGAGGATGAGAAAAGGAGGACTTTGTACTGTGTACCTTACAGGTTATTTGAATTAATATTTTAAAAAATTTTGAGACACCCAAGAATTACTTTTAAAAATTATTTAAAAATAATACTTAACCTGTGTAAGAATTACTTTAAAACCACCAGCCCAAAACATCTTTTTTAAAGAAAAGAAGTAGGTGTACCCACAGTCCCATGGTAATCTCTGCTCGCCTGTTGTACCATCCTGTAGAGTCCTCTCCACTATGGCCAAAACCCACCCCTCAGCAGGCCTTCCATGGCTTGGTTTGAAACCTAATGGCAGCTCCTACCCTGCTCCTTGGGCCCCATTCTCAGCATACGCCCGCCAGTCTTCTCCATCACCCAGATCCTTTGTGCGTACATTAAGGGACCCAAGGGAAATACAACTGCTGTGACCTAAATGTGTCTCCAAAATGCTATGAGTTGGAAATTTAACCCCCAAAGCCATGTGTTAGTGGTATTTGAGAAGTGGAACCTTGGAGGGGCAGCCGAATCTTGACAGCTCTGGTTTCATGAATCAATGAACCTATGGGTGGATCACTGGCATAGGCAGCAGTGCACAGGCAGGTCACTGGTGAGCTTGCTGTCACTCTGCAGTTTGGTCCCTGACTCAGGACAAAAAGCCCCTTATCAGCTTAGACATCCCAGCCTCAGAAACCATGAGCTAAGTAAACATCTATCCTTTATAAATTACCCAGCCTGTGGTACTTTGTCAGAGCAACAGAAAATAGATGAAGACACCAACTTCCTCCAGAGGGCTGTTTCTCACCCTTAGCTAAACTGCAATAGTATTCATGATCCAGGTGTCCCAGCTTGGCCTGGGGGGAAGAGTGGCAGGAATGGGGCTGACACCTAAGGAAAGAGTGGCATAAAGTGACAGCTAGAGCAGAAAACTGAGCCCTGTACATGAGCCAGGCTGGGCTACATAATGAGCAGATTATGCACCACCCGATGGCAAGTTCTGGTTCCTAACTTCCTTACCATGCACCCTAGGGAACCTGACCAACTGGCCTAATGTACTCTATGGTGTTCACCCTGTACCCGTGTCCTCACCCAGCTAGGACCAGCGCTTGCAGGAAAAAGCCACATGGCCCAGTTACTTTACCAATGGATCAATTCCATGTGCCAACACTGTACTTCTCTAAAAGCTAGGACAGCACATGGAACTCCATCTCAAGAGAATCTCTGAGTAGTGTGGTCTGAAGATGGGTCTCTGCCCCACCTACGGCTAGTTGTCTGAAAACTGCACCACCTGATGGAAAAGTCTGATTCCTAACTTCCTTACCACGCACCCTGGACAAATTTTCTGCCTATCTCTGAGCCTCAGTTTTCTCATTGGTGAAATGGGGCAATGATAGCATAGACCTGAGAGCTTGCTGTGAAGATTCTTTGTGTTATTATTGTATTTGTATTGCATTGTATTGTATTGTATTGTATTGTATTGTATTGTATTGTATTGTATTGTATTTAAGGAACTCAAAGGGGAGTGTGGCATACAGTACATGCTCAAAAAAGGTCAATTATTTTATGATCTATTGGCTTTTCAAAGACTTCTAGTGAGATCATATTAGTTTAAGGACGAAAAAATAGATGATCAGAATTTTCCAAGAAAGCAATAATTTTTCTCCTACTTCTAGTTCCCAGGGTCTTCATTGATTTGAAAACCTTGGGATCTGCCTCCTACTGTAGACTTCTTTGTGTGGGCTACAATGTACTGACTGACAGATAGATACAGGGTAAAGAAAAGCAAATGAGGCCGGGGATTTAGCTCAAGTGGTACTGCGTCTATCTTGGAAGCACAAGGGCCCAAGTTCAATCCCCTGTACCACAATAAATAAATAAATAAATAAATAAATACATACATACATACATACATACATACATAAATAAGTTAAGTAAGTAAATAAAATATAAAAAAGGAGAGAAAGAAAGAAAACCAAATGACATCTCTCCTGTCAGAAGATACAGTATCTCTGATGACCACCCCCTGATCACCAGAGCTGACCCCTGGTTTACCAGGGAATACTACAAGACCCCTGCTGTGTCCCAGGGCCACACACGTCTGTTCCAACTATTCCTCCAGCAAATTCCATGCTCATGTCTTGCTCATGCCTCAGAGCCTTTGCACTCACTTTTACCTTTGGCTGGAATCTTCTTCCTGACAGTACATGTCCTCGTTCAGGTCTCTGCTCAAATGTCACCCCCCCCCCCCAGGCCTGCGCTCATCACTCCAAAGAACATAGCAGCCCCTGTCTCCTTCAAACCTCTCCAGCTGCTTTTCCTTCCTAGCGTTTCCCTGACACAACATTAACAGTGTTGCTTATAGTCCATTTCTCCCCACCAGAAAATAAGACCCACGTGGAGAAGGGCTATCTTGTCTAATAATGTGTCTTTAAAATCCAGAATAGCCCCTGGAACATACAGACTGCCAGTAAGTTTGCTGAATGAAGAAATCAATGAGCAAGAGAGACAACAGCGAGTCTCTTAGAGACACAGATCTAAGATTGAAGCCTCCCAACAAGAAATATTCCCAGAGCTGCTCACCATTCATCACTGTTCATGGAATCCCTCCAAGAAGCTTATATGATATAACTACCTGCCTCTTTTCTGGGCTCCTAGATTTTCACAGCTTGAAAATGGTTACCAACTCCCCCACCTCAAAGTCCTCTTGCTCCAGGCATGGTACTGCATATTTCCAATAATCCCAGCACTCTGGAAGGTTGAGGCAGGAGGACAGCAAGTCTGAACCCAACCTGAGCAACTCCTGTCTCAACAAATAAAGGTCTGGGAATGCTGCTCAGTGTGAAGGCCCTGGGTTTCACACCAGTACTGCCAAACAAACAAACAAAACCCCACAACCAAACACATACATCTGTTTGCAACCCTTTCTTGGTAAGGGCCAATTTCCCTTGTTTCATTTTTGTTTTGTTTTTACAGGACTTATCATTCTCTGAAATAGTGTGATTCATCTGCTCACTTGCTTATATTCTCTCCTACAACCTGTATGTAAATGAGAGCTGTGCGTTCCAGGTGCGCTGTTCCACAGTGCCTGGCACTCGGTAACTATGTTGAATAAATGAAAGAATAAATGGCTCTTCCTTATACCCTCCACATACAGGAAATGCAGTGTCAGGAAGAAAATGAATCACAGCACTCCATGCTGTCTAAACTTGACCTTGGCATGTTTCTCCTGCAGAGGGGCTCACAGACATCCAATTAAGCGCTAATTACATTCAATCAGTACTGGGCCAGGGGAGGGGCCTGACTAATGAGGTTCAAGGGCAGGTGGACCCCAGGTGCAGGGACTTGTGCGATGCTGCCCTCTGACCTAGACATACAGGCTATAGACACAGAGGTCGGTGAGCATATTGACCAGGTCAGTAAAATCCACCAGGGGGCCTGGTAAAACTCAGCTGAGAAAGCTCACCCCTAGCTTCCTTCTCACCCTACCCAAAGGTCAAGAAAGGGGTGAGATTACCGGCTGAGCAGGCACTGTTTACTTTTCCAGAATGTCTGATGCTTTCTGGTCAGACACACCTAGAATGGCCAGGGGAGAGGCGTGCACTCAGGAGGTTGGGGAGAGCTGGGAACTGCATACCCGGGGAAGTTGTGGGGTGCAGCTCACCAGCTCCCACCAAGCAGGGTCTAGCTGGTCACGCGCACCAGCCCTCAGTGGTCCTCCGTTTTGATACTGGTAACTTCATGGGTTCCCTGCTCTGCGGCAGGGTCTGGTGCACAAACCTGCAGGAGCCTGAGAACCCACTGGCCTTACTCTCTCAGCTGGGTTCGGCCAAGCTTCCCAGCTGCACATCTGGTTAGGCTGGTTCGTGGGGTCTCCTGCTTGCTCCCGATCCTCCCTCAGCCTCTTCCCAGCTCCAGGCCCACTGTCCTCGGCGTTCCGACCCGACAGCCACTCCACAGGTGCTCACCGACACCGCGCGACCTATGACAGCCTGGTCACACTCACGGGAAGTAGAGGGAGACGTCGCCGGCTCGGCCCGAGCCCTGCCCTCCCCACGTGCCCTTACCCCTTTTCCGCCGGCCTCCGGCTCCGGCCTCTTGCCGGCCGGGGCGCCCCATGGCTCCGCGCCCAGGCGCAGGCTGCGCGGGGCCGGGGCAGCCGCCGTTCGCAGCAGGTCTGGGTTTCCGGGAGGGCGGGGACGCGGGGGTGTGGGCGGGGACGCGGGGAGGGGATGTGGGCGGGGCGCGCGCGCGCGAAGCCGTCAGACTGGTCTGGGCGCCTCGCGCGATCCCAGCGCCCGTCTGTGCGCTTCCGAGCGGCTGACGCCCCGGACCCTCCTTGCGAGTTTATTTTTCCAGCGCACATCTGCGAACGTGAGGCCAAGCCAGAGACGTGTCCACCTCGAACGAGGCAATAACCGAAGGTCCCTACAAATCCGTTCATTACCATTTATTGACTAGGCGCAAGAAAAAAAAAATGCATTCCTTGTGTTCAGAATCCCAGAGGTCTGGAACTGTTAACTTTAGCCAGTTTATTTGGGCATCACTGGCATGTTGCCACTAGTTTTGACTTGGATGTATTTTTGCAAACATTCTCAGACACTGGTTGGCACTGGTGAGAGGCTCTCACTTTTTAGTACCCCACTTGACGGCACTGTCCAGCTTCAGTATTTCTGTGAACTTTGTGAAAATCTGAGTGAGATGATTCTGTATTTCCTGTAGACCCCATAAAAGTTTAGCCCCCAGAAAGCAGTGATTTTAAAGAGTCCATCTCTCAGGTGCTTAAAGTGAGCTGATCTAGTGTTCTCTGAGGAAGTACAACATCTAATACTTATTGAATGCTGTGTGCTAGGTCCTAAGCTCTCTGTCACTCTGTCTTAACACATTTAATGTTCACAGTAAGCCTATGAAGTAGGAAGCTTTTTCAACTAAAGAAGAAACTGAGGCACAGAGCGGTTAGCAATCAATCCCATGAGCTCGCGCAGTGACCGAGCCTAGAAGCCCTGCTCTAAATCACTGATTTAGGCTGCCCGGTTGTCTTTTTAATGCGGGGCCTGGGGCTAGGCCAGTCATCTTTATTTATTCACTGTACGCGCAATGCTGAATGGATGCAGGCTCTGGCAAGGTACTGTGGGACAGGAGGCCAAAGCAAAGGAACAGAAAGCTGCAACCCACGGGGTAGAGAACAGCAATGTGACTGATAGGAAGATACTGGAGGCAGAGGGAGCTTCCTGAAAGGAAAATCCTAGGAACCAAGATAGCAAAGGGATGAGGCTCAGTGTATCCACACAGACACGTTTCAAATCCTCAGTGAACTCCTGAATACACAACACTGGGCGGGAGTTGAAATAACCGGAAGGAAAACAGTGGCGAGCACAGACTTGCGCCCTCAGTTGTAGACTCTAGGAAATGCAGGTTAAATCCTGCCATTTTAGAGGGGGTGGGGGAACTCTACCCTACCCCCAAATTCATAATGTTCAGATGTAGGGAAGAAAGACTGAATCTCAGAATGAGCGATGCCACCCTAGAATTAGGGATGAAACTAAAGGGAATCCATCCAAAACGTAAAAACCACATGAGCTTCCTGTGATTTAACTTCCTGTTAGAACAGGCTTGACCCTCTTCAGAAGAAAATAACAGGATTCAGAGCATTTCAAATAAGTGTAAACGTACATTGCTCACCCTGTAACACAGAATCACTGGACATGTAAACAATCAGACAAATGTGGATCACAGACAAGAGGAAAAAGGCAACCAACCACTGTCATGTTAAACAGGTTCACAGCAGTTAAGAGTTAAGGAATTAAAAACAAGACTATGGTAAAGAATCTACGGGGCACATAGGACATAATGGGTCAAGAGATCAAGAATTTTAGCATACATATTATAAATATTTTCTATAAGTACCAAATGGAATATAAATAAATCTGCCCCAGTGAGGATTGTCTTCCATCTTTATTACTCTGGAATGAGAGACACCTCAATCTTTGCCCTCGAGAGCAAAGGCTGGGCAGGTTTTCCATTGGCCACTAAATAAGATCAGCACCTCCTACTCTTGGGCTCCTCTGCTATTACGTACTCCTCCACGTGTTCAGGTAACACACATGCTAGTCATTAACTCTATGTTAGCTTTCTGACAGAGGACCTGAGAAAAACCACCTAGAAAGGAGGAAGTTTTTATTTTGGCTGACGATATCCAAGACTTCATCTCTGATTACTTGACCTTATTACTTTGGGCTTGCGGTGAAGTGAGGCATCATGGTAGCGAGCACATGCCCCATGAGCTTGCTCATCTCACGGGCACCTGGGAAACAAAGAGAGACAGAAAAGGACCAGGATCCCAACATCTCCTCCAAGGGTGTGCCCTCAATTACTCTGCAGCCTTTGATAAGCCTCACGTCCTAGAGATTCCACTACCTCCAATAACACTCCATGATGGTGACCTAGCCTTCGGGAAGCAGGGACTTGACAGATTCAAACCATAAGACAACTTCCTGCAAACACTGGGCTCAGGGAGACTTGCAGCAACACTAACCTGCCATTGATGTAATAAACTGTCTTCGACTGTCTCCACTCAGAAGCTGTGATGCTTCTGCAGGTTAACAGTCAGGAGAACATAGACTTAGAGGCTCTCACAGCTACTGACTGACTAGAAATAAAGGAAAAATTCTTAAAAGCATCCTATATTTTTAACTATATTTAGGAACATAACTATATTTAGGAACAATGGCCAACTCTCATCAAAAGCTGTGTTACTTAAAAGACAATGCAATGCTATCTTGTAAGAGCAGAAAGAAAAATCTAATTTTTCAATTTGTTAAGCTCTTTGCATGAGTTTTGTTTAAATAGGGAAAATAAAACATTTTCCATGTGAACAAAAACAGTATTGCACAAAGAGTAAATAAATTCTTAAAAGTGAAGAGAATGAGACAAAATTAAAACTACTATCTAAACCAAAAGAGTGGAAAGCCCTGAGATGATAAACATAAATACATTTTTCTTGTATTAATTTTGTAAAGTCATTAAGTGTTTAAAGCATAAATACTAACATTATAAGATATTAACATATATAGAAGCAAAATATATAATACAAAGCACAGAAAGGAAAGATGAAGTGTTAGCTCGTACAAATCTGTGAAATTTTGTATTAATTCAGAAGAAAATCCAGTGGTGAACATAAAAAAGTCACTATCAAAAAAATAACCCAAAAGAGATCAGGAAAGGAGGTAAAAGTAAGCAAAAAACAGAAGGGCCATATAAGACAAATGGTAATATAGAAAATTTATTAATAATACCATTTAATACCCCAAGTAAAAGGTAGAATGGTCAGAGACTAAGGAAACTACAATGTAAATCAAACTACATTGTGTTTACAAGACATACACTTTAAATATAAAAAGCAAAATTACATGAAAACATGAATGAATACATGAATGAACATATGAAAGGAAATGTATGAGGAAACTATAATATATAATGTTTAATTTTAGATAACATAGGCTTTATTATGGGGTTATTAGCAGAAATTTAAAAGATCATTTAAAAATGACAAAATGATCAGTTTATCACAAAGACATAACAATGCTAAATGTATGCAAACCTAACAACAGAATTTTCAAATACATCCAATAAAAACTGGTAGAACCAAAGACAGAAATAGAAAATCCACAATCATAGTTGGATAATTTAAAACTCTTTCTTTGATAATTAATACACAGAAACACAAAAAGTCAGTAAGGATACAGATGATTTGAAAATGTTGTCATTTAACATGATGAAATCAAGATTATAGAATATTATAACACCAACAGCAAGACCCATATTCTTTTCCAATACACATGGGTGCAAGATCATGAGTTTGATCCCCGGTACCAAAAATAAAATACACAAGACACGTTTCCCAAGATTGACTACACTGCACTAGAAGGGAATCTCTAAACTTAAAAGGATGAGGTAATAAAATCGTATTTTCTGAGCTGATTGCAATGGGATTAAGTTAGTAATCAGCAATAATATACAGAAAACTACACGTGTAGGTGAAAATCAAACAATACTTTTCTAAGCAGTCTGTCAAAGAACAGATTATAGATAAATGCAATGAACTATTCCAAACTGAAATGATTTAAATATAAAAATGTCAAACAGAATTATAATGTCCAACTCAAGACCAACATATCTTTAGACAAAAATGTCAAAGCAATTCATGGAGAAAGGAAAGCCTTTTCAACAAATAGTACTGGGACAGCTAGAAATCCATATGCTTACAAATGAATCTAGGGCTTATATCTGACATACCTAAATATGTAAAGAGGGCTAATTCAGGATGTGAGGATGATCTGGCTGTGACATTTTTCACCTCATTGATAGCCAGGGTCAATCTGGCTGATCTGGCTGTCCAGGCCGGTGTCCCCTCCCTCCCTCATTGCTCTATGTGCATCCCCTCCCAAAGCTGTGCGCTCCAAGATGACAACCACCCCTGATAGGGGACAACCAGATCCTCTCTCAAGGGTGTACAAGTAGGAGCACTCCCCTTCTAAAACCCCCAAATAAGCTCTCAAGAGGGATGAACCAGTTTAAAAACTGGGTAATGAACCTGAACAGACATTTATCTAAAGAAGATGAACAAAAGGCCAATAAAGGGGCCAGAGATTTAGCTCAATGGTTCCAGCGCTTGCCTCGCAAGCACAAGGTCCTGAGTTCAGTCCCAGTAACCACATACAATGCTGAGCGTGGTGACTCATGCCCACCAGCAATCAATACCACATACCACAGTGCCGGGAGTGGTGGCTCATGCCTGTAATCCCAGCACTCGGGAGGCAGAGGCAGGAGGATTGCTGAGTTCCAGGCTTGCCTGGGCTACATAGTGAGCTCAGGGCCAGCCTGAACTACAAAGCGAGACCCTGTCTCAAAAAAAAAAAAAAAAAAAAAAAAAAAAAAAAAAAAAAAAAAAAAAAAAAAAGGCCAATAAATATGTGAAAAGATGACAGACAACTTTGGCAATCAAGGACATGCAAATCAAAACCCAAACGATATATCACTACATCGGCTATAATTTGAAAAGACAGATAAAACTTGACATCACTGGCCATTAGAGAAATGCAAATTAAAGCAACACTGGGATTCCATCTTAGCCCAGAAAGTGTGGCCATCATCAAATCATAGAATAAGAAATGCTGGCAAGCTGGGAAAAAGGAGCCTGACTTCATTGCTAGTGGGAATGTAAATTAGTGCAACCACATGAAAATTAGTATGGAGATTCCTCAAAATGCTAAAACCAAAAAACTCCATTTAGCCAGTTATTCCTCAAAGACACTGTATTACAATGATTCATGCATACCCGTGTTTATAGCAACACAATTAATAATAGTTGTGTCAGTCAGTGTCTATTAGAAAAATAGATATAACACAAGATATGCAAATATAAATGAGTTTACAAGACTGGCTTAGGGTTGCCATTCAGAGTTGGATGAGGAAGTCCAGAAGAACTGTCTGTCACTGGAGACTGAAGGTCTGGAGCTCACTGCAGTGTCTTATGTGTGTCCATATCAGGAGCCCTATGGGTCTGCTGTGGCAGCCTGGAGAGTCTATGCTGAAAGGTTGAAGGAGCCATTGTCAGAAGCCAAAAAGCCTGCTCTAGAGGGCAGGAGATGATATCCAAGGCATCCAACGTAAAGATGGGAGCTCCCCCAAAGGAACAGAAGCAGCCACATCCTTCTTCATTTATAACATCCAGGCAATAAGAGTCCTAAGGTGGATCTACCATTCCATAGGGTGGATCTCTCATTCCATAGGGTGGATCTCTCATGCCCTAGGGTGGATTGCCCATGTCTTATGGTAATCCCCCATGCCCTCATGCATGGACTTGCTGAGCCACTTGGGCCAGTCTTCTCTTTTTTTTAATTGAATTCTTTATTGGTACAATTTATATACATCTCAAAATCACATATAACATTGGGAAATTTGTACCAGTATATGCCACAAGTTAATTCTCATTTTTACCCATATCCCTACCCACTCCCCC
>PVIC010046490.1:0-14200 GCA_004025085.1 Thryonomys swinderianus
AAAAATTAACTCAAAATGTATTAAAGATCTAAAGTATACTGAGCTTTCTATTCCTAGTAATGGTGTTTTAGCTTTTTTCTCCTTATAATTATTTTGTATAATATTATACTTACATTCTTTCTCTTTAATATATGCTAGAATATTTGTCTTTCCATCACTTTATTCAGAGGTTCTGTGTACCTACACTTCAGGTATGTCTCCACAGTGACATATAGATATCTCATTGAAGCAAACTTAGAATGTCTGTCTTTTATTCAGTAACTTTAATGTATTTTATTCATTGTGATTATTCATATATTGGATACATTATTATTATTATTATTTTTTTTTTTTTTTTGCTTTTTGGAGACAGGGTCTCGCTCTGTAGTTCAGGCTGGCCCTGAGCTCACTGGCCCAGGCAAGCCGCCGCGAACTCAGCAATCCTCCTGTCTCTGCCTCCCGAGTGCTGGGATGACAGGCGTGAGCCACCACGTCCGGCATTGTGGTATGCGGTGTTGATTGTTGGTGGGCGTGCCTCCACGTCCAGCATTATATGTGGTAACTGGGGATGGAACTCAGGACCTTGCGCTTGCGAGGCAGGCGCCGGAACCACTGAGCTAACCCTCCGGCCCCTACATTATTATTTTTGGTTTATTTTAATGACATACTTTGCATTACTTTTATATCTCTGTTCTGTACTCTTGTAATAGTGAAGCTTTTATTTTCAACCTTCATTCTAGTCTTTCAATATTTATAAATCCTGGTTTTCTTTTTTAGCAGTTTCCTCTAATTTTTTTTTTTTTTTTTTTGAGACAGGGTCTCACTTTGTAGTTCAGGCTGGCTCTGAGCTCACTATGTAGCCCAGGCAAGCCTTGAACTCAGCAATCCTCCTGCCTCTGCCTCCCGAGTGCTGGGATTACAGGCGTGAGCCACCATGCCCGGCATTGTGGTATGCGGCGTTGATTGTTGGTGGGCGTGTCTCCACGCCCAGCATTGTATGTGGTTACCGGGGATTGGGGATCGAACTCAGGACCTTGTGCTTGTGAGGCAGGCGCCGGAACCACTGAGCTAAATCTCTGGCCCCCTCCTCTAAATTTTTAACACATGGGGTTAGGGTTACAGCTCAGGGATTGAGTGCTTGGCTGGCACATGAAAGGCCCTGGGTTTGATCCCCAGCACTGAAAAAAATTAGCATATATATTTAACAAAGTATCTTAGTCAACTTTTCCATCAATGGGACACAATAGCTGACACCCACCACTTAAAGGAGAGGTTTAATTTGGTTTGCAGTTTCAGAGGGTTCAGTTCATGGGGAGCTCTTTCAGGGGCAGGAACATCAAGGCAGAAGATACTACTAGTTAATGGTTTCCAGAAAGCAGAGCAGAAGAACAATACCACAGAGACCAGTGACCAGATATATTACCTAGAGCCATACATCTGTGACCAGCTCAGAAGGGTGCTTTACTCATCCCCTAAGGGACTCACAAGCCCAGGTTGACAACGTAGTTTAACCATCACACAAAGTAAAAAGTTGGTATCCTTACCATCTTGGATAACACAAGTATCATAGAATGCTTTTATCTTTTTTTTTTTTTTTTTTTTGAGACAGAGTCTCGCTTTGTAGTTCAGGCTGGCCCTGAGCTCACTATGTAGCCAAGGCAAACCTGGAACTCAGCAATCCTCCTGCCTCTGCCTCCCGAGTGCTGGGATGACAGGCATGAGCCACCATGCCTGGCACTGTGGTATGTGGTATTGATGGCTGGTGGGCGTGAGTCACCATGCCCAGCATTGTATATGGTTACCAGGATTGAACTCAGGACCTTGCGCTTGGGAGGCAGGTGCGCCGGAACCACTGAGCTAAATCTCCAGCCCAGAATGCTTTTATCTTTAATCATGAGTGAGATCAGCCAAGATTAGGCAATAAAGATCTCCAAAAGTTATATCTTCCATGAAAGCGATTAGAACATAGTCAAAAACTATCAAAATCAACTTTTTCAGAATTCTGGAAATTAACCAAGGGTTGCAGTAACCAGGAAAATTTATTCAAGAAATATGACTGGGGTTGGGGATTTAGTTCAGTGGTTCCAGCGTCTGCCTCACAAACGCAAGGTCCCAAGTTCAATCCCTGGTACCACACACCGCAATGCTGCACCTGGTGGCTCATGCCTGTAATCCCAGTACTTGAGAGGCAGAGTCAGGAGGATTGCTGTGTGTTCGAGGCTACCCTGGGCTACATAGTGAGCTGGGGGCTAGTCTGAACTACAAGAAAGACCCTGTCTCAAAAAACAAAACAAACAAACAAAACCACGATATTTTAAGAAAAGTGAATTTTGTGGCACTTTAATTTTCTCCATTTTTATTCCCCTTCCTGGTTACATGATATCCTTGAAAACAAACAGCTTATAATTATAAACACCAGTGACCTGGCTGCTGCTAGAGAGGGAAGGATTAGATTGGAGCTCCTCAAAGACTTACTCCTAGATAACCATCTTTGGTTTCTCTATAGAACACTATCAGAAAGTAGTCACTATTTGACTCTATTCAATATGCAACCAGTGTGAATAGTCTTTTTCCTATGAATATTTGTTGAAAACAGAAGCAATGGTTCAATACTGTGGGCTGCATGTAGTAGTGAATAACATGCAGTTGAGCATGTGATAAGATAACTAAAAAACTTAAAAGTAGGAGCTCTGGAAAGACATTTCCACAGATGATTTTGGTGAGCTGTAGCATATTCCTTGGAATCTGGAAGGATATATCCACACATATGTGGTGCACATGTCCTGAATGCATATATGCTGAGGACAAAGAGTGTATCTAAACTCTCTTCAGTTAACCTTGAAGCTCTGGGCAAGAATGAATTGAAGGCAAAGAAAGAGTTGAAAATTGCCTCACTGAATGTTGAAGGCATGCCTTATCACTTAGAGCACTCCATTAAAGTCTAGGAGAATTTATGGTACTAGGTATGTTAGGAAATCTCCATCTGATCAAATCGCAAACTACTAACTTAGCTGAGAAGTCTATTCAGTACTACACATGGCAAAATATAAATATCTTATAGAAGTAGCTTAGAAAACTCACTGAGAAATAATAACCAAAAGAGCAAAAATTAAAACCAGAAAAACATTAATTTATCCTGAGAAAAGGGGAGAGTTTTATTTCTAGAATTGCCACCTTTTATTTTATTTATTTATTTATTTATTTTTGAGACAGGGTCTCGCTTTGTAGTTTGGGCTGGCTCTGAGCTCACTATGTAGCCCAGGCAAGCCTCGAACTCAGCAATCCTCCTACCTCTGCCTCCCGAGTGCTGGGATTATAGGCGTGAGCCACCACACCCAGCACTGTGGTATGTGGTATTGATGGCTAGTGGGCATGAGTCTCCATGCCCAGCATTGTATGTGGCCACCGGGGATCGAACTCAGGACCTTGTGCTTGCGAGGCAGGTGCCGGAACCACTGAGCTTACCCTCCGGCCCACCTTTTATTTTCTTAATATCCAGCTTTCAATAATAATATGGTTTATAGCTAAGATTTCCCCCAGAAGTCTCATGTATTTGGAAGAGATTAGATCATGGTAGCACTGCGCTCATCAGTGGACTCATGCTTTGATGAGTTCAATATCTGTATATGCTCTTAAGAGGTGAGTCCTACTGGAAGGTGGGTCACTGGGAGTATAACCTGGAAGAGTGTATTCTTGTCCCAATCTGCTCCCTTTTTTCTTTTCTCCTTGGCTGCCATGGGTTGACAGTATTCTGCCGTGGCTTACTTCTGTGATGTCTCTGCTTTGGAGCTAATGAACCACAGACTAAATTCTCCTAAAAGCCATGAGCCAAAACAGATTTCTTCCTTTAAAGTGTGGGGATCAGGCACTTTGTTCCAGTGATGAGAAAGTGATTAAAACAACAACAAAATGTTATACATGCAAAGAAACAATAGAGCATAGCTCACACACAAGAAAAAGAACATTCAGTAGAGACTAACCCTATGGAATCCCATATGTTGGGTTAATTAAATAAAGAATTCAAATGTTCAGAGTTCTAAAGAAGTTTTGTCTAAAGACCTTAGAGAAACTATGAGAATAATATCCTACCAAATAGAGACTATCAATAAGGTGATATAAATTATTAAAAAGAAAGAAATAGAAATGGTGGAATTGCAAAGGACATGATTGAAATGAAAATTTTGCCTTCAGAGTTCAACAGTAAATTTGGGTAGAAAAAAAGAACAGCATAACAACATACAAAAAAGTAAATAAAAAAAGAGATGGAGAAAAGCCAGAGAGAGTATTTGAAGAAATTATAGCCCAAGACATCCCAAATTTGATGGAAGACATTGATCTACACATCCAAAAATCTCAATGAGCTCCAAGTGGGATAAGCTAAAAAGAGCCCAGTTCAACAAGCAGAGAATCTTGAAAACTGCACAGTAAGTCACATTTAGCTACCTGAAGACTGAGTGCAAGAGGATTATTTGAGCCCAGGAAGTTGAGACCAGTCTTGGAATCATAGCATGACCTGGGCTTGTAAGAGAAGGGAAGAGAAAGAAAAGAAAAGGAAGAGAAGAAAAGGGAGAGAAGTGATTCATCATATACATAGGATTATCAATAAACATCATCTGAATTCTTACCAGAAACTATGGAAGCCTAGGGGTCACATACCAAATGCTTTAAGAAAAATTTGTCTATCAAGAATCCTGTATTCTTAAAAGCTATCTCTGGAGATGAAGGAGGTATAAAAATGTTCTTATATCAACAAAAGTGGAGAGAATATGTTGCTATAAGTCCTGATCTATAAAAACACTAAAGGAAATTGTGATGGTTAATTTTAGTGGTCAACTTGAATGGACTAAGGAGTGTCTAGAGAACTAATAAATCATTATGTTTGAATATGTCTGTGAGGGTATTTCTAAGAGAGGATTGGCACCTGAGTCTGAATGAACTAAATGTGAAAGGTCTACCCTTGACATGGAACAGGTAACATTCCCTGCTGGGAGCCCAGATAGAGTAAAACAGAGGAAAAGCAAATGGTCTCTTTTCCGGGAGGTGAGATATGTTCTTCTCTTCTGCCTTGGACATCAGAACTCCAGGCTATCTGGCCTTTGGATGCCAGGAATTATACCTTTACTCTTCCAGGTTCTTAGGCCTTTAGCCTTGTACTGAAAGTTACATCACTGCTTCCCTGAGGCCCCTGGGCTTGGCCTGAGTCATACTTTTGGCATCCCATGGGTCTTCAGCCTGCAGATGACTTGCTATGGAACTTCCCAGCCATCATGTGAGCCAATTCTCCTAGTAAAACTCTTTCATGTCTCTATATCCTCTTGGTTCTGGCTCTCTAGACAACCTTGAATAATACAGGAGTCTTGAAGACTGAAGTAAAATAACAAAGTGTGGAAGTAGTGGTAACTTCATAGGTAAACATAAAAGACAGTATAAATGCAATGTTTTGTTTGTAACTGTCTCCTGACTTAAAATACAGTTGCCTAAAGTAGTAGTTAGAAATCTGTGTTGGTACACATAAACTATATATAATGATAATAGCACAAAGGAGTAGAGAGAATGCTGTTCAGAGGAAAAAGTTTTGGTAGACTTAATTTGGTATGAATGCAAAATAATCATCAATTAAGATGATAATTACCAGCCGGAGGGTTAGCTCAGTGGTTCTGGCGCCTGCCTCTCAAGCGCAAGGTCCTGAGTTTGATCCCGGTGACCACATACAATGCTGGGCATGGAGACTCACGCCCACCAGCAATCAAGACCACATACCACAGTGCTGGCGTGGTGGCTCATACCTGTAATCCCAGCACTCTGGAGGCAGAGGCAGGAGGATTGCTGAGTTTGAGGCTTGCCTGGGCTACATAGTGAGCTCAGAGCCAGCCTGAACTACAAAGCAAGACCCTGTCTCAAAAAAAAAAAAAAAAGATGATAATTACCGAAGTAGGTAAGATCTTTCTTGTCTCTCACTGTGTCTCCTTTCCTCTTTCTTACCTTAAACTTAGAGGGCCCAGAAACCAAATCTACTTGCATGATGAGCAAAAAGAGGACAAAGTGGAGAAACACAGCTCAACCAGGATTGTCTTTCCCAGTGCGGTCTACCACTTGAGAGAGAAGGGAAAGATTAACTTAAATAAACTTCATTTTAATGCATTTACTTGCTTTGTCACTACATATACATTATCAAATAGTATGGGGCCCTTAAATATTTAGAAACTTTATGTGACTATTCTGTTGACCAAGTGGGACTGTCTACAATAAAAATGGAGCATCTCGTTAAGTTGCTTTTTGGTTGAAACCTAATGGGTTCTTGAACTCGCAGTGCTTGGTGGCCTGGCATATTAGAAGGGGTTGTGAGGATTCTGGAGACAAACTGGTCAGTTGGCATCACAGTTCCACTCCTTATCAGCCTGTCTTCATTTTTGCAAGGTAGAAAGACAAACACCATTTACCAAATGGATTGTTCTGAAAGCAGAATAAGATAAGCCATATGAGGTTCTTAGCATAGTGGCTTACATGCGTACTAGGTAATGAGCACAAAATAAATGTTAGTCATTATCAAGTTTGTTGAATAAAGAATTGCATCTAAAAACTTCCCCCAGGCATGTTCGTGCCTCAAGAACTCTGGGCCTCAAATAAAGTTTAGCATCAAAGGCCTTTATTCTTCTCTCTGATCTAGCAAATCACAGAATGAGACTGGGTTAATGGGTTGGAAAGCAGACAGTGGTTTGCAGTATTGAAAGCATTTGAAGCAGTGGGATTTTATGCCTGTGACTGCCTTTTTCTAATCAGTATGTCTTTTTCTCCATCTGACAGCCTTTCTGTGTGTCCTTTTGTTTTTGAGGATATCTTACTTGTGCTCTAGTATTTGCCTTGTATCTTTTTTAATTTTCTTATTTTCCATTGTGAACAGCACAGGAAACAACAAAGAGAATAATAAATCACCAGAGCATCTACAACCAACCTTTATCAACCATCATTATATTACCTATTTTCTTCAAAGTTACATTTAAAAAAAATCAAACATATGATTGAAGTTTAAGTGCCAGTACCTTCTCCAAAGGTAACCTGCATCCTGAATTTCATGTTTATAATTTGCATCTATTTTTACACTTGTACTTAATGTGTATATATATTCATAAAAGTTTTAAGATCATTCTGCAAATTTTAAAAGTTTATATAAATGATGTTATGTTGTCCTTATTACTTTTATGGAATATAACAACATTTAACTTTAACGAGTACATTCATCTTTTTATCCTTTTGTTGACAGGCATTAAGTCTTCTCCCTTTTAAAAAATTCTATTACAAACATTCCTGCAATGAATATGCTTGTCTCTGTCTCCTTGTGCACAAGTAAAAGGAAATCATGGGCTCTGCCAACTGAACACGTGAAATAGCAAGGACCTGAGACTTATATCTGAAAGCATATCATTTCTATATAATTTTCTATGTTCATCTTTAACTATACTAATTTTTCTCACCTTGTTCCTCAGTCGGGTGCATCAGTTTACCCTTCCACCAGCAATATGTGAAAACTTTTCGGTGGAGGGTTAGCTCAGTGTTTGAGTGCTTGCCCAGTATGCAGGAGGCCCTGGGTTTGAACACTGACAATTAAACAAACAAAAAAACTCTTGTTCTCTAACTCCTTGACACCATTACCTATCGTCAGACACAGTGTTCTAATCTCTGCCCATCTGAGAATGTGAAAGGATATACAGTACTATTTTCATTTACAAATGATTGTTAGTACTGAACATATAGAGTCACTAGTTTTAAACACATGGAGTCATTACTATTGTTTGTTTCATTTCATTTTGTTTTGTTTTAGATGGGATCTTTTCCAGGTTGGCCTTGAACTTGGATGGAATTCTCCTGTTTCACTCAGTCCTACATATTTTGCAGTTTATGTTGGAGTTTCTTCTCTAACTCATGAGTAATTTAGGAAAACATTGTGAAGTTTTAAAACTAATTTTGTTTGATTTCTAATTCATTTGTATTGTATCACCGAAAGCAGGAAAATTAATTTTTTAATGTTTACTGTGCCTAGAAAAGATCATTTTGCAAACAGGTAGACCTTAAACCAAACGATAAGAAGCCCCACTTGAGCAGTTTATAAAGCATAACAAAGGAAGTATTTTGACCTTTTACAAAGAGTTTGATGTATATTAATATTCTTTTTAAGAGAGCTATGTAAGCTAATTTTTCTATACCTAATTGATTTAATTTCATTGGATTATGCTAGAAAGGAAATTGTGTTTTGTTTATGATTAGAGGTTGTGGCTTGAGGAAATTATGATAAGTTTTATGTAGGTGGTTATGGGAAGTTGATCTTGGGTGTATCTAAACTAATAATATCTAAACATTTTATTTTATTTTTTACAGTTTCCTCCCTTCTTATGGTAGTCAGCTTTCTTGTCATGGAGACAATACTTGATACCCACAATTAAAGGAAAAAGTGTTTAACTTGGCTCACAGTTTCAGGGAATTCAGTCCATGGTTGGTGGGCTCCAATGTACAAATACTATGGGAATGGCCTGGTGGAGCAAAGCTGCTTTTTATGGCAGCAGAAAAGCAGAGCAGGGGAACAGGGCCAGAGAGGAAGTGTCCAGGGACACAGAGAGCACTCAGGGTCATGTCTCCATGACCCACTCATGCACACCCAGAAGTGTACTTTGCTACTCCCTAGGCGCTCCCAAGTCAACTAAGCTAACAAGCTTAGTAGTCACTTTTGGTCATTTTCTCATTTGAACTAAATGACCAGTTTTTCAGTGTTACTGTCAGGCACTGAGGGTTTTCATAGACATCCACATATCACAAACCCTTGAAATGAACCCAAAAGGTTCATTCAGTAATTTTTCCCTATAATTCTTGCACAGTCCTTACTGAGGTCATTTGTTATATTACTGCTGACAAGCATTTAAAACTCTTTTTTTTTTTTTTTTTTTGCAAAGCACTTATTGCTACTTTTTTTTTTTTTTTTGCTGTTTTGGAGACAGGGTCTCACTTTTAGTTCAGGCCAGCCCTGAGCTCACTATGGTGCCCAGGCAAGCCGCTGTGAACGCAGCAATCCTCCTGTCTCTGCCTCCCGAGTGCTGGGATTACAGGCGTGAGCCACCACGTCTGGCATTGTAGTATGCAGTGTTGATTGTTGGTAGGCGTGTCTCCATGCCCAGCATTCTATGTGGTTACCGGGGATCAAACTCAGGTCCTTGTGCTTGCAAGGCAGGCGCCAAAACCACTGAGCTAACCCTCCGGCCCCGCTACATTTTTAATATACATAATGATAACATTCATCATACAGAATTTGTGCCAGTACATGATATATCTTGTTCCTTTTTCACCCACCCTTTCTTATGTAAAAAAGCTTTATTTCCATTTTTTCCTTTGATATTCTCTTTTTGGTTGTCTCTTCTTTCCTCCCTCCCCCCCTTGTTCCCCTTCTCATTTGAACATTTTCTTCCCATTTCCCATTGCCAATATGCATTTTAGTCCTTTTTGTCCACTTTCAGTTTCTCACATGAGAGAAACAATGCAATATTTAAACACGTGTGTTGGATTTATTTCACTTAAGAATATGATATCAAGGTGCATCTATTTAACTATAAAAGTGTCTGAAGTTCATTTTCTTTATGGCAGAGTAGTACTCCATTGTATTAAAGAAAAAAACCATGTCTTTCTTATGTATTCATTGGTTAATGGGCATTTGGGCTATTTCCAAGATTTAGCTATTACAAACTGTACTGCTAGGAACATGGATATGCATATATCACTATGGTATGATGCTTTTAATTGTTATTGGCAGATATTGAAAAGGGAAATAGTTGGATCAAATGGAATCTCCAGTTTTAGTTCTTTGAGGAATCTTCCCACTGATCTCCACAGTGGTTATACCAGTCTACACTCCCACCGACAGTGGAAAAGGGTTTCTTTTTCCCCACAGCCCCACTGGCATTTGTTTTGGTTCATATCTTGATAACATTCTTCTAGAGTGGATGGAATCTCAGCATTGTTTTAATTTGCATTTCACGAATGACCAGTGACGTTGAACATTTTTTCTTTTTTTTTTTTTTTTTTTTTTTTTGCTGTTTCTACTTTTTCTTCTGAGAAGTGTCTATTCATTTCAGATGCTTTTTTTTTTTTTGTACTGGGGATTGAACTTGGGACCTTGCATTTGTGAGGCAGGCACTGGAACCATTGAGCTAAATACTTGGCTCTCAGATCCCCATTTTTGAACTGGATGTTTAAATTTTTGGGGCTGGAGATTTAACTCAAGTGGTACTGTGCTTGACCTTGTAAGCACAAGGGCCCGAGTTTGATCCCTGGTACTAATAAAAAAAAATTGGGGAGGGCTCTGGTGTCTTTGAGTTTATTATATATTCTAGATATTAGTCCTTTAAGGAACAGCTGGCAGAAATTTTTTTCCCACACTGTGAGTTTTTCTTCACCCCGTTTGTGGTTTATTTTGCTGTGCAAAAGCTTTTTAATAAGGTGAGATCCTAGTTTATGTTTCTTTGTGATACTTCCTGTGTGGTCAGGGTCTTGTTCAAAAGTCTTTGCCCAAAGCAATTTCTTCAAGAGTTCTACCTATTTTATCTTCCAGCCGAATTAGTGTGTCTCTTTTAATATTTAGATCTTTTTGAGCTTAATGCATAGTGAAAGGTATGAGTGTAGTTTTAATCTTCAGCAAGTAGAAATCCAGTTTTTCCAGCACAATTTACTAGATGCTATCTTTCTTCCAGTGGACGTGTTTAACTCCTTTGTCAAAGATAAGGAGGCTGAGTATGTCTGGAGTTGTTTCTACATCTTCCAGTCTGTTCCATTGATCCTCAGTTCTGTTTTTCTGCCAGCACCAAAACATTTAAAACTCTTGCAGAGAGATCATCAATATGGCTAATAAGAAGATAATACCAGCTGCATGTGGTGATGCAAACCTGTAATCCCAGAACTCCGGGAGGCCAAGACACAGGGATTTCAAGTGTGAACCCAGCCTAGGCAACTTGGTGACTTAGTAGGATACTGTTAAAAGAGCTACAGATGTAGCTTAGTGCAAAAGTCCTGAATTCAATCCTCAGTACTGTAGTAAAAATGATACCAAGAGTTGAAAAAATATCCCAGAACCAATGTCCACAAGAGTCAAGATCCAGTCAGCTAAATATTTCTGTTGTGTTTCTCTAATTTGGTTGGATACCTGATCTTTTATATCTAAGATTTTAAGTAGCAATTCCTGATTTATTGATATAGAAACACCATTTTTCTTTCAATACATTTTTTTTGGTACCTAGAATCAGACTCAGGACCTTCCCCTTGCCAGGCAAGCACAGCTTTCAGTGTAATTTTTTTTTTCTTTTTTGAGACAGGGTCTTGCTTTGTAGTTCAGGCTGGCCCTGAGCTCACTATGGTGCCCAGGCAAGCTGCTGCGAACTCAGCAATCCTCCTGTCTCTGCCTCTCGAGTGCTGGGATTACAGGCGTGAGCCACCACGCCCGGCACTGTGGAATGTGGTATTGATTGTTGGTGGGTGTGAGTCTCCACACCCAGCATTGTATGTGTTTACCGGGGATCGAACTCAGGACCTTGTGCTTGTGAGGCAGGCGCCAGAACCACTGAGCTAACCCTCCGGCCCCTCTGGTGAACCTTTTGTATAGCAGCAACAGACCCAAAGGCTGTTCTTACGTGAGTGTTGTGATTTTTCGAAGTTTTTCTAAAGTCTTCCAGCTTCATTTGTAGCATTTCAGGCATGTACCGTTGTGCCTGGTTAGCATTACTTTTTACTTGACAGTATTTCCCATGTAATTTAACAGATTAAATAATCTAATCTCTGTCTGTTTCTATATCTCTGTCTCTGTCCCTCTCTTTAAAGAGAGGGAAGCGTTTTCAGAATTTTCAGAAGCTCTGGAAAATCCTAAAGTTAGTGGGAGGAGAGAAGACATTATTTAGAGTTGGATTTGGGAAAATTGTCAGAAATTTCAAAAGATTAAAACGTTTGGTTAAATATAACCCCATTCATTGTGAAATACTGTTTAGTTAATATTGTCATATTAACTAATATGACAATTTGGACTTCAAAGGCAGAGGTTGGGGATTTAGCTCAGAGGTTCCAGCCTTGCAAGCGCTGGTTTGATCCCAGTAACCACATACAACAATACTGGGCATGGTGATTCACGTCTGTAATCCCAGCGCTTAGAAGGCAGGAGAATTGCTGAGTTCGAGGCTTGCCTAGGCTACATAGTGAGCTCAGGGCCAGCCTGAACTATAAAGTGAGACCCTGTCTCAAAAAAAAAAAAAAAAAAGACTTCAATGACAACTACAGAGAGTTTCATAGTTGTTAAAAAGAACAAGAAAAGTAAAGAAAAAGGCCTTAGCTGTTTTACTACAGAATGGTTCCTCCCCCTCCCTCCCTCCCTCTTTCTCTCTCTCTCTCTCTCCTTCTCTCTCTCTTTCCCTCCTTCTCCCTCTCCCTCTCAGTACAAGGGATAGAATTCAATACCTTGTGCTTGGCAGGCAGGCACAGGGGCACCATGCTAAATCCTAGGTCCTAGCTCTCTTAAGTATCAAAGACTCAAAGAAGAAACAGAGAAATGATTTTGATAAAACTGAATCTTTGCTTTTAGGTAAATTAAAGGAAAAACCCAAAAACTTTATAATCTCTTATGAAAGGTATACCAATAACCCAAGGAAACCTTGTCATTTAGAAGAGTGAAAACAAAATTCTAGGATTTTTTTTAACATTAATATGTTTATATTAGGGCTCAGGATTAAATCCTAATGGAACATTCACTCAATTTTCATTAGCTTGACTACCTAAAATTCCTTCTTTCTCTTCCTCTTCTTTACCTTTCTTTGTCCATTTAGGTTTTACCTTAGCCTTTTCATATGTCTCTTTCTGTAATATTCAATAGTCTTAGTTTATAAGACAAAAAATTTTCCTTAATGAATATACTTTCTTCACACTTTGCATACTTTTCATTATTAAAATACTTATTTTCTTTATATGTTTAAATATAGTTGTTTCCCTTGACCTTTATAATTTAGTAGTTTCAGTAATGTTTTTTGTTTATAATTTTTAACCATCAGTAGAATTCCATTTATAGAGAAAAATAGGAAATGTACAATTCTGAACTGTCACATCACCATTCTGTATGAACAAATTAGCCAATTTTATGAATATATTAATATATTATCTTATACTTTCATAGGTATAGGCTTCCCTTTATTATAAATTCTCACTCTGGCAAACAGCCTATTATTAATTAGGACCAGGTATGAGGTCCTATTATTAATAGGACCACCTGTCTTTGTTAACTTAATAAGAAGCTATAGGAAAGGCAAAATTATATCTCTGTCCTCAGAACTTTTGACTGGATCTGAGAATTAAATTGTCTCAAATCAAACTAACAGTCAAAAGCATGCACATTTATTTAATATTATTTTATGTTATATGACATGCGAGGTCTTGCAAGGAAGGAACCCACAGACATAGCTAGGATTGAGTTAGACAAAGAATAGTAAATCTGAAAAGTTCCAAGAGGAAGTTCAACTGATTAGTTGAATGGAGAGATTACTAGGGAGATAAAGATTGATTTAACAGGCCAGGGTTATTTTATATAGATTTTCTTGGCCTCAAATTTCAGTTCTTGATGTGAGACTGTTACTTGTCTTCTGGCACAGGGAGGACAGCTTTCAGATGAGAATTTTATCTCCTGTTTTAAAGAAAAAAATAGAAGGTCAGAGTGGCTTTTTGTTATTTTGTTTTTTTGCATCTGCTATTTTTCAAGTACCTTTAACTCAAAATTGTCACTCTTGGGGGAAGCACATTTCTAAACTCCTTGGAGCTAAGGTAAATAAACTTATATTCATATTAATGTTTCAGTATTGTATCTTCCCAGGAATGATCTAGATATTTAATGAATAGCTATCATTTAATTAAAGTTAGTATAACCTTAAGAGTGTAAGTTACTAAGGAAGTTCTGAAACTTCTTTTAATTTTTTTAATTGAATTCTTTATTGGTACAATTTATATATATCTCACAATCACATATAACATTGGGGAATCTGTACCAGTATATGACACAAGTTAATTCTCATTTTTACCCATATCCCTTTCCATCCACACCTCCCCACCCCTTATATACATGCTCTTTTATTTTCTTTCCAAATAAATTTTTTATAAGTTCTTATTTTACTTACATCTATTTCATTTGCTTTTTTTTTTTTTTTTTTTTTTTTTTTTT
>PVIC010046491.1:0-14221 GCA_004025085.1 Thryonomys swinderianus
AGGCTGGCCCTGAGCTCACTATGGTGCCCAGGCAAGCCGCCGCGAACTCAGCAATCCTCCTGTCTCTGCCTCCCGAGTGCTGGGATTACAGGCGTGAGCCACCACGCCCAGCATTATATGTGGTAACCGGGGATCGAACTCAGGTCCTTACGCTTGCGAGGCAGGCGCTGGAACCACTGAGCTAACCCTCCGGCCCTAAAGAGATTTATTTTAAGGCATTGGCTGATGGGGGCTGGCAGTCTAAGATTCACAGGAAGGAACAGCAGGCTGGAGATTCTGATAGGAGTACACACTACAGTCTTGAGTCCATGGAGGCAGAGTTCCTTCCGCCCCTGGGAACTTTAATCTTTTTTCATAAGGTCTTCAACTGATTGGATGAGGCCCACCTGCACCATGGAGGATAATGTGTTTGATTCAAAGTCTACTTTTTAGAAATGTTCATCACACTCTTTAAAAACAGTTTCACAAAAACAGCTAGAGTAGTGTTTGAGCAAACAGCTGGAGACCCTATCCTAGTCATAGGGCCATAAAATTCCCCAGCACGCTGGGCTGGCTGTCACACGGAGTCCTCTTCTGTTTCCATTTGCAGGAAGACTCTGCATAAGAAGCTAGAAGACCTTGCCCAGCAGAGAGGAAACCACAGAATACAGCAGCTCCTGGACTGTAGCGGCCTAGACAAGTACGCGTGGAAGGTGGAGTTCCCCCAGGAAAACAAAAAGGCTCCTCTCACCGGTATGGAATATGCTTGTGAGGCTGGTTTGGATGAATCAGGTAAGTCAGTCAAATTAATTTCGTGTGAAGCATGATACTAAACATGTATACTCCATTGTCGAATATTGAACCGAACAAACAAGAAAACTGTCAACGCAGAGTTTTAAGGAAACAAATTGGGAGGTGGGCAGAAGATCAGGAAAACTTTCCAGAGAAGGCCCTTCGAGCTGCGTTTGGCAGATATATTGGCTAGGCTTCTTTGGAGGACAGAACCAATAGAATATATCTGTATTTAATTACAAAGGGGGTTTATTCAATTGGTTCATAGGATTAGAGGCCAGATAGTCCCATGACGGCCGTTGGCATAACGGAGGGCCAGAGGGCCTGGTAGCTGGAACCCCCAGAACAAGACAGGCAAAGGATGCAGCCCCAGGCTGAAGATAAAGGACTGGGAACTCCCTGGAGAATCTCCGGTACAGTCTCTGCCCAAAGGCTGAAAAGACTGGGGTCTGGTCTCCATGGTGATGGCAGCCACAAGACGTACTGGCCCATGCAGAGTGGAGCTTGCAAGCGCTGGTGGGCTTCCTCCTCCTTCCGCTGTTCCATCCTGGCTGTGGGCAAATTATCAGGGCTGCCAGCAGTCAGGGTGGGTCTTCCTGTCTTCATTTGCTGACCCACAATTCCACAGACACACTGGCTATACCCAGACATGGGGTTTACTAATCTCCTCGGTGTTTCTGAGGCATTTGAGCTGACAGTCAAGGTTAGTGCTCACAGAAGGACAGGCAAGGAGTTACTATCCACAACAAACACCGTCAGGAAGAGCTGTCCTAATGGGGGACTGCGGGTGCCAAAGGAGTGTGGGGGTGTGTGGACTCAAACGTGGGCTATGTGCCAGTCACCCTTTTATCCCTTATTAACCCCACACTGACACATCCTCAGCGTCTATTTCCGAAATCATGAGCACCTGGGCAGAGACCAGGCCTGCCACTGCCAAGATATCTGTTCCTTAGACTCCTAGGTTGAAGTCCTAATCCCCCGGTGATGGTACTGCGACATGGGCCTCGGGAGGTAACTGGTCAAGAGGGTGGAGGGCTCACCAAAAGGACTCATGCTTTTCTAAGAGGGGCCCATGCTGGGCAGGGCACTGTTTTGGTTTTGTTTTGGAGACAGGGTCTCGCTTTATAGTTCAGGCTGGCCCTGAGCTCACTATGTAGCCCAGGCAAGCCTCGAACTCAGCAATCCTCCTGCCTCTGCCTCCCGAGTGCTGGGATGACAGGCGTGAGCCACCATGCCTGGCACTGTGGTGTGTGGTATTGATTGCTGGTGGGCATGAGTCTCCACGCTCAGCATTATATGTGGCTACTGGGGATCGAACTCAGGACCTTGTGCTTGCGAGGCAGGCACTGGAACCGCTGAGCTAAATCTCCAGCCCCAGGGCACTGTTTTTGATCCCACGTGTATTTGAACACACACACACACACACACACACACACACAGAGGCCTACATGAGACCAAAGAGCTGACTTCCCCTCTTTCACCATGGGTGGATCAATACAAGGTCCACAGACTGTAACCTAGAAATGGGCCTCACCGGAACCTGACCTGGGACTTCCAGTCTTCAGAACTGTGGGAGATATTTATGTTTATAAATATAAATTTACATCAATTTATATTTATAAATATATATTTATTTATAAGCTGCCAAGTCTCTGACACTTTGTTATAATAGCCTGAGCTAAGACAATGTTCCATGTACACCTGTATTCTAATGTTATAATAGCCTGAGCTAAGCAATGTTCCATGTACACCTGTATTCTAACAGCTTGGTACGTGCCTGGCCCATAAGAAAATTTAAAAACAATCAATTTGTTCACATGACACTGGACTTCAAGTTTAGACTTGGTCTTAGTGTGGGTTGGCTCCAAATCCTGCCAGCCTTTTGCCAAATACCAGCAGTTCACATGAAAGATGGCAAGAGAGAAGACATCACCACAGCCACTTCCTCTTCACTGTAACAAATAAATAAATGAATAAAAACTAGAAAGTATTGTTTTAAAAACTAGAAAGTGTTGGTGCAAGACATAACCAGGAAAAAACAGAATTTAACCTTTTGTGTAAATTTTGGTGTTATTATAAATGTATTCACACTCATCAAAAAGCTTTACAGTCAATAAATGTTTTTAGAACAAATGAATAGCCAGGTATCTGATGCTTACGACAGGGGCAAAGACAGGGTCCGGTGACAAGGAGGGCTCTGCTATGCCCCTGGTGACCCTGGTCATTATGAACACGGTGACAAAGAGGAAGAAGAAGAAATCATCAAAGTCAGCACACCTCCGCCTCAGCCACACCACTGGTCAGGACGCGACTGCGGTTTCTATAGCTACCAGCCGGTCTCCCAGGGAGCACGCCACACCACCCCGCCATCTCCCAAAAAAGCCCAAGTCAGTCGCACGAGACGTGGGTCTCAGCCCAAACGGAAATGTTTTCCCTTAGAACTTATCATTAATAAAGTGACACTCGATGGTGTGTACGTGACGGAACAGGATGCAATAAAAATAATGGTTCTGCTTCCCTCCGATGGAAACGCAGAAGTGGTCCATTATGAGAGCCACAGAAAGACAAAGCCTGACCCCCAATCATCTGTTCAGCGGCGGCGCGCCAGCGATCAGGCATGGCAGGAGTCCAGAGGCCCCGCTGTGAGGAGGCGTGGTGGGAAATAAACAACCGAAGCCCTTGGGGGGGGCACCGGAGCCGTGGGGCTGTCATACTGTCTGATGATACGAATGACAAGGCCACACGACAGCTTTTGATTTCTACTACCCTGCATACTGATTTTGGGGGTGCTGTGGGCCACGCGTGCTGGGCCCTGCTGCTGAGCGCATGTTCTAAGTTGAACCCTCCACCATCGCTCTGAGAGTGTTATGTAAGACACCCACTCTCTAGAACAGAAAAGCAAACTTCCGAGATGTGATGCAATTTGCCCAAAGCCACTCAGACACCAGGGCAAGAACGGAGGAGGCAGCTAGGACTTGAGCGCCGCCCCCCGCCCTCCACCAGCGAGCACGGCCAGGACACATGGCTTGCTTTCCTGTCTGAGCCCTTGGGAGAGAGCGCAGATAAAATGATTGTCAGGCACGCAGACTGCGGAAATAATCAGGGCCGTGCAGAGGGCCACACAGCAGACTTTCACCAACCAGAACCTCAGGAGTGTTTATCAAGAGGAATCAGGCTGTTGGCATCTCTTGAAGGAAAGTTAATGATATGCTAAGCTTCTGAGAGGATTTTATTTCCCTGAGTGCACTTTCTTTCCCTTTGGAATTAAATTCTAATATCCATACTGAAGCAACACATTGGTTCCTTAGCAAATTAAGGCCCCTACTGAAGGGGAGAAAACCTGTTCAAGTGCAGCAGAAGCGTACGAAATAGATGTTCACCGACCCTCCCTGGAGGAGCTCCGCACACAGCTAAGGAAAGTCGCCACCACTTTGATGGCCTTTAGGAAACGACAGGCAACAGTCCACGTGCACATCGGAACTCACTAAGTCTCCCCCAAAAGCCTGTGAGGAAGGAGCGGTAATCACGGGTGGGAACACGACGCCAAAGCAGCCTGCCTGAGGCCACAGCCCGCGAGTGGTCCAGCTGAGGCTGGAGCCGGGCAGTTGGGGGCCAGACTGTTAACCACAGTCACATCTGAGGTGACCTTGACCCTTTTTTCATGAGGGCATAAGTTTGCATAGACTTTTCTCTCTGACTTCTGCTCCTCACTCCCGACCACGCCTCATCTGTGAGTTGTGCGATATCCCAGCATTCACTGGGCTCTATTAACGACTGTCTGGAGACTTAAAAATTACGTTAACAACTGCATGTGATGGTGCACACAGGTAATCTTAACACTGTGGGAGGCTGAGGCAGAAGGATCCCCTTTGAGACCAGCCTTGGCCACTTAGTGACTCGGTGAAAATTTGTCTCACAATGAATAGGCCTGGGGATGTAGCTTAGTGTGAAGGCTTTCATGCTAAAGAAAAAAATCATGTTTACAAATCCCTGTCATAGGGAACCAGGTATATCTGACACAGAGTGACAAAAACCGGGTAAAATTTGCCTATTACACTGATTAAACTATATACCTCTCAATCATAGTTTTATACACATATACTTAGAGACAAATAAATGAGAAATGCCCCCAATATTGACAACAGTTATGAACGGAAGAACTCTTGGTGGTTTGTTTTTGTATTCTGAGACGGTCTCAAACAAATCCAAGGCAGGATGGAACTCACTATCTAGTCCAGGCTGGCTTTGAATTTACAGCAATTCCTTTGCCTTAGTCTCCCGAGTGCTGGCATGACAGGCACGCACCACCATTCCTGGAGGGACTGATTTATTTTTTTTCTCAGATACTGATTTAATTTCAGTTTTCCTCCGTGAGGAAATTTGGATAATGAGGGCATAAAAGTTTAAATTATGTCACAGTTGGAAATAACGGGCAAAACTTGCCTGGGAGGAAGGGGTGTGACTGGAAGTTCAACGTATGGTCACATGGGCTTTCTAGAACTTGCCACGAGAGAGATGGCGCCCAGCTTCGGAAGAAACTCGACGAAGAGGAGCTGTGAGAGCTATTGCTCACCGCCACTCCGCCCCGCCTCGAAGTCTGAGGGCGTCCGAATGGTCTGATCAAAGTTCGGAGTGTGACAGTTCGCACAGCGGTGTGGCCAGGCGCTGTTAGGGACGGTCGCACGTGACCCCGTGGAACCTGAGCTTTTGCGCTCAGGGTCAAACCTGCTGCGAGAGGGAGGTTCCAGACCTCACTGCCAGAGCACACCAGACCCTCGAAGTGGAATCCCGCTCTTCCTTTTCATCCTTCGGCCTCACTTGGCTCTGCCCCTTGGGTTGGAGCCAGGGGGAAGGGAACACAAACGCAACTGATCCTGTTCTGTCAATAATGCCTCCTGACAGTGCACAGAAATCCTCCTGTCAAACCCCTGGCAACGGATGCAATTTCTTTTCCAAATGAGCTCACCATTCATTGGAGGGATGGGCTTAAACCTGCAGGCCTTTTAAGGTCTCATGCACACTGTGGGCAAGTGCTCTACCACTGAGCCACACCCCAGCCTATCACGGTGGTCCCCAGAGCTCCTGTATTGGAGTGTCCAATGAACTATAGCACACATTGGAGCCTCATGTTTACATAGGAAGAAAGGACAACATAAGATTTATAGATTCTGGTTTTCAAGTACAGAAAAGTAAACAATTTTGTATTGCTGGTATTCTTCCAAAACAACTGCAAGCTTCTTGCACAGCTATGATTGCTTCATATTTCTTTGTTCTTCTCAGTGTCCCCACAATGCCTTGAATTCATTAAAGCTCTGCTGGTTGGACTAAAAATTACATGCCAGGGCTGGCTGGGGATTGAGCTCAATGGTTCCTGTGCCTGCCCCACAAGCACAAGGTCCCAACTTCGATCCCTGGTACAAAAGAAAGAAAGAGAGAGAGAGACAGAGAAGAAGGGAAGGAAGGAGGGGAAGAGAGAAAGGAAGGAAGGAAGGAGGAAAGAGAAAGGAAGAGAAAGAAAAAGAAAGGAAAAAAAGAAGAAGAAAAAAAAGGAAGGGCCGGAGGGTTGGCTCAGTGGTTCCGGCACCTGCCTCGCAAGCGCAAGGTCCTGAGTTCGATCCCCGGTAACCACATACAATGCTGGGCGTGGAGACTCACACCCACCAACAATCAACACCGCATACCACAATGCTGGGCGTGGTGGCTCCCGCCTGTAATCCCAGCACTGGGGAGGCAGAGACAGGAGGATTGCTGAGTTTGCGGCGGCTTGTCTGGGCACCATAGTGAGCTCAGGGCCAGCCTGAACTACAAAGCGAGACGCTGTCTCAAAAAAAAAAAGAAAAAGAAAAAAAAGGAAATTTTTATACGAGCTCTAGATCTAGGGTCTTGTTGCCTACTTCAGCAGCAGGTGCCTCTATCTGAAGATGAGATTTTCCTTTCTGAAGAGGATATGGTCAAGATAAGCTAACTTTCATCTGGCCAAGGAGAAAAATGGGCTTTTAGTACACTGCAGTGAACAAAATGCAGTCAGGAGACACTTGATTAAAGTTAAGGGAGCGGTGCACTCTCTGTGGAGGAGACTCCAGAAATGGGATTTGTGCCTTCTATGAGGTCTGATCCTTAACCATGTCAATTTACAGCCAAAGGATGCTGAATCTAATCTTGGATTTCCCAGCTTCCAGAGCTGTGAGAAATAAATTTCTGTTGTGTTCAAGATAGACAGTTTATGGTATTCTATTATAGCAGCTGAAATGAAATAAGACAAATTCAGCGGGACACAGTGGGGTGACAACATGTGAGGCAGAATCGTGACCTTGTTATCATCTTCCCTGAGAGATGAAGTCTGGCTTAGTGGAGGGTATCTGGGTGTGATGCCAACAGGAGGTGGGTACATGATGGTTCATCTTCCGTGCGAATGTGACCAGGCTGAAGGATTCCCAGGTGGTTTGAGAAGTATTTCTGGGTGTGTCTGTGGGGCTGTTTCCAGAAGAAACAGGAACCAGCATTGTGAATCCGTAGGCTGAGTAAAAAGGATTCATGTTACTGGTGCGGGTGGGAACCACGCAATCTGTTAAGGGCCTGAGAGCCGGACGGGTGTTTGCTCTCTCTCCTGAGACATCCGTCTCTTCCTGCCCCGGGACCACGCTCTGCTCCTGGCCCTCCAGCCTTGCACTGGGGTTTACGTCACCAGCCTTCTAGCTTCTCCAGCTTAGAGCTGTAGATCATGAACCCTCCTGGCCTCCGTAACAGCATTAGTCAATTCCGGTAATAAATCTCTTCTTAACTTAAAACACCTCATTTTTTGTTTTCTCTAGAGTCCTCTAATACTTCTTGAACCTAAAGTTTCAGGATTTTCTTTCCTTAGGAAGGGATTCTTTAAAAAGTAATGTGCCTTAAAATTCCTCAATGAAAAAGGCTAAATGAACATTATTTAGGAAATAATCAAAAACACTGAGATTACCAGAAAATAAACACTTAAAGGCATAGAGAGAGCAAGATGATTATGTGTCAAACTGTTGATGGTTACCATTTCTGGGGGAAGACCCCCAAAATATGTGACATTTATATTGTTTGAAGCCTATGCAACTAAAATGTAATTTATGCATAATTTTTTTTCCAATAAAGAGTGAGGAGGAGGAGGAAGAGGAGGAGGGGAAAACCATCACCATCTGCAAGGACGGCTGTGGAATGTGTTATATAACCGGGTACACAGTCACGATTCAACTCTGTAAGATTCTGTTACTAATGAAGAAAGAAAGAGGCGATGGGAATTCATAAGCAACCCAGCAGCCTCTGTGCTAGGGAAGAAGTGCACGTAGGGTAATGGAGACATGAAACAGCATGGTAAGCCTAGGTGATAAACACCAGTGCAAAGAGAGAAAAGGGGCCGGATGATAAAGTGTTTTGCATTTATCTTCTAGAGCTAGGCCATTCTTTGTCACTGTGACGAGATATTTTGGAACTATGCCTAAGGAGATTCTAAGTCTACATAAGGATTTTCTTTTTTTAAGTTCTCCAGGTGAATCTGATGTAGGAGTTGGGTTGCTTGAGGCAAGTGGTTCTCGGTTGTAGGGTTTTTATTCCTTCAGGAATACACCGGTAGTATATGGAAATACAGTATTTTTCATTGTCAGGGGGAGGGGAGAAACTACCAAAATGTAGTCGGTAGAAGCTAGAGGTAGATGTATGACTAAACACCCTACAATGCACACACACACACACACACATTCCATATATATATGCAGCAAAAATGTCAATAGTGCCAGTGTAAAAAACTCTGCCCCAGGCAACTGGGAGCCAATGAAGATTTTTTTTGAGACAAGGTCTCGCTTTGTAGTTCAGGCTGGCCCTGAGCTCACTATGTAGCCCAGGCAAGTCTCGAACTCAGGAATCCTCCTGTCTCTGCCTCCCAAGTGCTGAGATTACAGGCGTAAGCCACCACATCCGGCACTGTGTTATGTGGTATTGATTGCTGGTGGGTGTGAGTCACCACACCCAGCATTGTATGTGGTTACCAGGATTGAACCCAGGACCTTGTGCTTGCGAGGCAGGTACCGGAACCACTGAGCTAAATCTCCGGCCCCAATGAAGATTTTTTTTGTGTTTGTTTTGCAGAGCTGGGGATGGAACCTACGGTCCCACACATGCCAGGTAAGTGACATTTTACTGAGTTCCATCCCCAGCCCACTAGTGTTCGAAATTGAAGTATTTGTTTTCAAGGTATGAAAAGTTAAAAGGGCCACAATCTTTACTAACAACTTGCTAAGCACTGTATAGTATGTACTGGTGGCACATGGTGCCAATTTTATTTGTAGAGACAGTACTCAAGTTTACAAGTTATTACTTTGCCACAGCCTTGCGGCCAAATTCTAAACTAAGGCACAATTCAGTTGTTCTGTAATGCTGATCTTAGCACGCTCAGAGGCAGCACACTTGCTCTTGATAGTCATGTGCCCTGTAAGCCCGTGACTCACTATGACCACATTCTTAGCCAGGTCTTGCATTGCAGGAAGAAGACCCTTCAGTGTAAGACACGTAAGTCTGATGAGCTGGTGTCTACTCATTAAGACTTTTCAGGGGCCGGAGATTTAGCTCAGTAGTTACAGCACCTGCCTTGCAAGCTCAAGGTCCCTGGTTCAATCCCCAGTAATGACATACAATAATACCAGACATGGTGACTCACACCCACCAGCAATCAGTACCTCATACCACAAATGCCGGGCTTGGTGGCTCAAGTCTGCAATCCCGGCACTCGAGAGGCAGAGGCAGGAGTACTGCTGAGTTGAGCTACACAGTGAGCTCAGGGTCAGCCTGAACTACAAAGCGAGACCCAGTCAAAAAAAAAAAAAAAAAAAAAAAAAGAAAGGACATTTCAGTGTTAAGCAAAAAGCTTCTGCAGCAGTTTGAGAAGGAAGCTGCACCATGTCATAGTCCAACACAGTTAGTTCCATTAGGTATTTGGCCAAAGTATGTTGCTCAATATCAGCTTCTCCCATCTTAGATGCTCGAGGAAGAAAGTGCGGGGCGGTGGGGGGACAACACAGGACAAGTTTAAACTTTTAGAATCTTCATTTCCATCTGTCTGATTTGGTGTTTAGTGAAAGTGTTGTTATTCACCTAAGCAAAGTCATCGATTTGTGGAGGGCACATTTCTTCGTATTTTCTTGCAATATCCACGGCAGTGACACCAACCAGTGGGAGCATCTTCTTGGGCACACCACTATTCTGCGTGAACCTGTCCATAATGGAAACAGTCATGTTGATGGTCCCTTATAACAATATTTCATTTGAATGAGTACTAGCCAGTCAATTAGGATGGCTCTCGTGTGTCCATCCGGTGACTTCTGGACCCAGCAGGTATTTGGGTCTGACTGCTCTTCATCAAGTTGTCTGAGATAAGCAGAGATGTCTTTCACATACTCACTACAAAGATTTGGGTCCACTCTGTCTTTTGCATCCCCATCATTCACCTGAAGAATGACGTCAGAGAAGGCCCGACGCCGCAGATCTTCTGCAGGGGCACATCCAGATTGTTCCCATGTCTCCAAGCCAGACATACACGGGTGTCTGCTAGAGTTGGGCTGTTGGGCTTGGAGAGAGAGTATCAAGCAAAAGAGGTCCAGGAGAAACTTTTTCTTCCTTAATGAGCACAGCGTCACATACTCACACGGTGGGGCACATTTTCCAGAGACTTCTGTAGTTTCTTAGCAATAACTTTTCCAGTTACTGAAGACTTTGCTTGGTTTTTTAGAGGCACTCTGGCTGTGGCCACTCATTAACTTTTCACTGATGGCTCCAAGAGCTGTGGTTGGCCTCAGATCTCACTTAGAGGCTGTAACAGGGGCCCTGTTCACACACTTTGCACGCCATACTGATCGTGGTCTTATTTTCAGCATTAATTTTCATGTGTTTGTTGGCTCTGAGAACCATAGCTTCCTCTTCCCCAGGCAGTAGTGGAACAGCTGACCCCAGAACCTCAGAGCACAGCCTGCCAGAGACCAACAGGTGTTCTCCACAGCATACCCAGGCATCAAAATGTTATTTACTCACTTGGCTATCTTTAGTGTTTTCTGCGTGGCAGGACTGTCCTGGGCACATGAGGTATAGCTATAGTGTGTGTGTGTGTGTGTGTGTGTGTGTGTGTGTGTATGTGTAGTGCTGGAGTCAGTTTAAGGAGGTAGCCAGAGGTCAGATAATAACTTTGGAAGCCACGAAGGATTCTGGGTTAAATCTTGGTAAGTAGAAGACTGCAGGGATGAGTGAAAGAGGAAACAAGATTTAATTTACAAATAAAAGGATCCTTCTGGTTCTGGTGTAGGGAAGGAAACGTGGAGGACCCACCCCAGGAAGAGGAAGAAAGACGCCTTCCCTTGGACGAGAGTAACAGGAGCTCGGACTTGGGAGAACTCAAGAAGCGGCAGATCTTCAATACATTCTGCAAGGGCTGACTGATGGCAGGGTAGGAAGGATGGATGATTTCGAAGCTCTTGGCCTGAATGACTAAGTGAATGGCAATGCCAGGCCCAGAGGTGAGAACTGGGAAGCAGCTGGGTTTTGTGCAGGAATACAGACTGGTCTGGGACACTGAAGTCTGAGAAGTCAACGAGACATCTGAGTCAGGAGACTTTTGTTGCCTGCTCAACCAGATCGCCACCATTTTCTCTTCTGGGAAATGGTACTGACGTGGTGGTCATCTTCGGGCCTCCTATCTGGTCAATGTTCCATGTGCAACAATGAAGTAAAGCTGCCACCACTTGCTTTCTAAGGTAATTACAAGGTTACATATGACATCATGTATAAAGCATCTTGCACAGTTTTGATTTCCCCTACAATGAAAGATGGGCCCTAGTTAAAGAAAGGAGTCACTAGATATATTCAGAAGAGTAATCAGGAAGGTGAGAGGAGGAAAATCTGTGTCCTAGGAGAGCTGCGGAAAGAAAATGGAAATACTAAATACAACGGAGAGAGGCCTCGCTGGGTACATGGAAGCTATCTTTAAACCTTGGAAGGGTTATTACTGGAAAAGTAACACGTCTCTAGGTTCCAACTGGCATAACTAGGACCTGAAGATAGAAACCTCAGCAAGACAGATTTTGGCTCACTTTACGGTAGTGAATTGTTGTAAATGTTCTCAGTGCATTTGAAAATCTATCTTCTGATTTGGGGCTCAGCAGAGATATAAAAACCAAAGAGGTTTTCCTTCTTTCCACTGTCACTCAAGACAACAATTTACCTTCAATCACCAAAATGTACATGGGATTTCTCTTCACATACAACTGAATAATTCCCTGCCAGATTATCCTGCAAACACCAGCTGGGTGTCTTGTTTAATTCTGATACTATCAACTGGAGATAGTGCCAGATCCCACAGGTTGAGGGCTCAGTCCCACAAGACTGTCTCCTGCCTCAGATGCCAATCACAGACACAGGTTGTGAACTGTGCTTCTAACCAAATGCTTATAAATCCTGTGACTCTCTTCCTCCTTGGGTCTGGTTCGTTTGCTAGAGTGGCAAATGGAACTCAGGGAAACGCTTAAGTGTACTACACTAGTCAGCTTCCTTTGCTTTTTCTATAGGCTTCACTAAATAACCATGATTGACCACACCACTGGCCTTTGGAAGGCAATTCAGTCCGTGTCCTGCTGCCAGCTAGTTATTCAGTTACTGTAACAAATAACTGAGATAATCGAATTCTAAAGAAAAAAGGTTTACTTTGGCTCACAGTTGCAGAAGTCCTAGTCCATGATCAATTGGCTGTGTTACACTGGGCCTGAGGGCAGACAGCAAACCACAGTAGGGAGTATGCTCACCTCTTGGCTGGGAAACAAGAGGGAAAAGGGCAAGGGTCCCACAATCTCCTTCAAAGACACACCCCCTCACCATTTCCAAGTTTCTACTCCTTCCTATGGCACCAAACTGGGACATGGTCTTTGAGGGTCGCTGAAGAACTAACTCTAGCAGACACCCAGGTATTAAAAGGGAACTCACCAAGGACACAGGTAAACAGCCAAACAGAAGAGAGGCACAGCAGCAAAGCATGTGGGATGGGGGAAGGCAGTTCCTTTCCTTCTCTGGCTGCACCAACCTCCAGCCATCTTTCCCAGCTCAGTCTCCTTTGCTTTTTCTACAGGCTTCACTAAATAACCACAACTGATCACACCACCGGCCTTTGGAAGGCATCTATGTGTCAGGAAATGGGCCTGCACACATACCAAATGGGCTGGTACTTTGGTCTTGGGCTTCTAGCTTCCAGAAGTCTGAGAAATAAGTCATACATTTGAAAGCATTGTGTTATAGCAGCTGGAATGGACTGGGTCTTCAGAGGAAAATGTAGCAGTGAATCTTTATGACCTCAGATTTGGCAACAGATTCTTACATGTGACACCAGAGGGGAAAAATGAATGAACTGGATTAGATCAAATTTTTGTGCTTCAAAAGACACTGTCATGAAAGTAAAAAGTTCCACTCAGGCTACCATATTTCCCAAACTACCAAAATCATTAAAGCACACCAGAAACATTTGTGTGTGGTAGGGACATTCTTACCTAAGCTTGACAACTGAATGCTGGGCCCATCCTTTTTTAATATGGCCATTACTGTATACAGTTATACAGGGATGCATAGATTTGAAAGAGCTACGTCCTAAGGTGTCAGTCAAATACTTAAAAGGATCTCTTTTGTTGGTCATCACATACTGAATTTTGGAAAAGAGAAATATAGTATCGGTAAAGTCTTGAACTTATTTTTTTTTTTTTTTTTTTTTTTTTTTTTGCTTTTTGGAGACAGGGTCTCGCTTTGTAGTTCAGGCTGGCCCTGAGCTCACTATGGTGCCCAGGCAAGCCGCCGCGAACTCAGCAATCCTCCCGTCTCTGCCTCCCGAGTGCTGGGATTACAGGCATGAGCCACCACGCCCGGCATTGTGGTATGCGGTGTTGATTGCTGGTGGGTGTGAGTCTCCACGCCCAGCATTGTATGTGGTTTCCGGGGATCGAACTCAGGACCTTGCGCTTGCCGAGGCAGGCGCCGGAACCACTGAGCTAACCCTCCGGCCCAGTCTTGAACTTATTTGCTAAGTTGCTTATTAAACTAAATAAACTCAACAAGTTGCTATTACAGACTACTGTGGGTCTTTGGTATAGTGTACCTCTCAAACCCTCCCTTGAGAGAATAGGTTTTTTGCTTTCCAGGAAGAGAGCAGTGAATCATGGGAAAGGATAGGTCTTGGAGTCAGAAGATCTCTGATCATGCTGTTATTTATTTATTTTTTTTTGCTTTTTGGAGACAGGGTCTTGCTTTGTAGTTCAGGCTGGCCCTGAGCTCACTATGGTGCCCAGGCAAGCCGCCGCGAACTCAGCAATCCTCCCGTCTCTGCCTCCCGAGTGCTGGGATTACAGGCGTGAGCCACCACGCCCAGCATTATATGTGGTAACCGGGGATCGAACTCAGGTCCTTA
>PVIC010046492.1:0-14285 GCA_004025085.1 Thryonomys swinderianus
ATAAAATCCATTTAAAAAACAAAACAAAACTGTTTTAAAAAAAGAAATACATTTAACCCTAAAAGAAATGTATAGATTGAAAATCAAAGGACAGGAAACAACATAGCAGGTATAGCTATCCTATATTCACACAAAGTGGACTTCAAGGCAGAATTGATCAAGAGAGGTACAGAAGGTGATTACATACTATGCTTCCCAGAAAATGAGACCTCGCTGGAAAATCCTTGATTTGCCTCCTTTACAGATTAGCCACCAAGCAAGACAATAGTAACAGCAGGTAAGGCAAAGAAAGATAGCCTGTTTGGAGCTGGCACTTTGATCTTTAGTTTTGAAGGCTGATTTTTTTCCAGCTAGGTCTCATTTTGGGGGAAAGAGTATTGTTAAGGGAACAATCTAGCAGGAAGAGATAACAATTACTAGCATATATGTACCAAGCATTAAAAAAAAAGGCATAATTATAATAGGGGACCTCAAAAGTCCACTAACACAAATCGATCAGCTAGACAGAAAGTCAACAAAGAAATATCAGAGTTGAACAAAACCTTTGAAAAATGGATATAATTATATCTATAGATTGTTACATTCAACAGCAACAACAGAATACACATTCTTCTCAGCAGCACATGGAACCTTCTCCAAAATAAACCACATACTAGCCAATAAGGCCAGGGTAAGTAAATCTCAAGGAAACAAAATTATACCATGCATATTACCAGATAATTGTGCAATGAAACCAGAAATCAACAACAGAAACAAAACACAGAAGTCATGCAAATACATGGAAACTAAACAGTACACTTCTGAATAAACAGTGAGGTCACAGAAGAAATCAAGAAAGATAAGAGACAGTTTCTACAACTGAACAATAGTGCCAGTACAACATGCCAGAACTTTTAGGGAGAATGTGAGCAGTCCTAAGAGGGACATATCCACATCACAAAGACAGACTGAGCCCAAATAAATAAGCTGACAGTGCACCCCAGAATCCTAGAAAAACAAGAACAATACAACCCAAAGGTAGTACAAAGCAGAAAATTATAAAGACCAGCATGAGAGGTAGATTAGAAAATGAAAATGTATTCTTTTAGAATCATAGTATTCAGTGTAAAGTACGTTAAAATACATTTAAATGAAAAGAAATTAAAAAGTTAAAAATCAATGAAAATAATGAATTGAGTTGATTCTTCCACCTGACATAATTGTCCAGCATACAATTGATTATCTCCACAAAGTCTAAACAGTCCAGAATTGCTCAAAAGTTCCAGCCCAGATTTTCCTCTCAGACACAAGGTAAACTCTTACACGTGAAGCCCTGTAAAGTTAAAAAAAGAAGGTTACATACTCCCAGGGCAAGATAGCCCAGGGCAAACATTCTCACCCCAAAAGGGAGGACTGTGGGAATATAAGCAGTTAGGACTGAAGGAGGACCACCATACAGCAGGACAAGCTTTGAGTGCTGTAGGTCCGTGTCCAATGTCCAGGGCACAGTGCAGTGAGCCTTGAGCTCCAGAAGGCTGGGGCAGCACGGCCTCTGTAGCCTTGCTGGGTGCAGCCCACCACACCTCACTTGGGCTGCCTCACTTGGGCTGGCTGCCTGCCCCTCGGCTCACAGTACTTTAGCATCCTTGGTATCTCAGACTCTCCAGGGTCTCCCCTGCTCCCCTCAGGACCTTGCCCGTTACCCTTTCAGGGGCCTTGGTGGGGACTCTGAGCCTGGATCACATTGCTTTCCCTTCCAGGCTTCCTTTGCAATCCAAATGGGAGCTTCTGAAGCCCCACAACTTGTCTATTCTGCTTGCTGGTAAAACTGGCATCAAGTGGGTGGTACCAAAAGCTGGGCCACAGCCATGTGACCTTCAAGTGCTAGACAGGAGCACAGTGAAAGGAACCCCAATAAACCAGTCCCCTAAGCAACTCTTTCTGAGCAAGAACCCAGTGAAAGCTTTACACTCTTGTGCCCTTGACCTGCAGTGGGTAGGGTCTTGTTAACCCCTGAGATACCCTTAAGGCATCTTGCTTCTTCTCATTGCAAAGTGCATTGCTTCTTTTTGGTGATGCTGTTCTCTTCAGCAGCCACTGCTTCTTTGGACCAACTTCACATATGCTTCTTTTCTTTGTAAACTTCAGGTTCTTCACATCTTTCTGCTCTGCTTTCTGCTCCCAGTTCTCACTGTACATCTAGCCTGAAGGCAATCAGCAACATTAACACCATCGTGTGAATATAGTGCTGCCATGAACTTTCTCTACCACATTTATTCTTCAGTCATCTTTTTCATTTTTTTTATCAGTACATGCTTGCATTACATAATGGTTACAGTCCTTGTAGGGAGTTGGTACAGATACACAACACATTTTTTTAGTATCATTTGCCTCCCTTTTCTTCCTCCTCCCCTCTCCCATTTGAGAAATATCTGAATCCCTACTTCCTATTGTCTTCTGTTTGGTTACTCATATTAGAGAAACCATGTGATATTTAAACTGTGGTGTCTGATCTATTTCAGTTAACATTATGGTCTCAAAGCATATCCATTTTCCTACAGATGACTCAAGTTTATCCTTTATTACTCAATCATCTTTAAATTTAACCTCACACAAAGTCTTGGGACATGGACAAAGTGTAGACATGTTCTTTGACAGAATGTAACATAGGAGCTTCTCATTCAATCCCCAGTGGAATTCTAATTCTCATCTGAAATTTTGTAATCCCAGTCATGATCCAGTCCCAGATTTCTGTAAACATTCTACTCTTCTGAGCCCTAACCAAATCACCCATTAAACTCTACTTACAACATTTTAAAATTTCCCTAGCTCACATCTCCAAAGCTTTCCAAATTCCTGCCACAAACCACTTCCAAAGGCTTCTACACCACATGATCAGATAGTCTCAACAATGACCCCACTCCTGATACTATATTTCTATATTAGTTAGTTTTACACATTCCTGACCTACACAATTTAATGAGAAGGAGAGTTTGTCTTAGTTCACAGCTTCAGAGGTTTCAGTCCATGGTTACCTGGGTCCCAGGCAGAAATATCTTGCCAGATGATATGGCTTAGGAAAGATTCCCACCCTGTGGCCGCCAAAGAACAGACAGGAAAAGAGCCAGGCAGGAAGGTGCCAAGAATGGATGTAGTTCTCAAGATCGGGACTGCCTGCCTCCTACCTAGACACTGAGAAGGGTGCTAGACAGCCCTTCCAGTCGACAATGAATATTAATCATCACAGAGATACACAAGGTCAGGCTCTGTTGTAGTTCTTTCTTGCCTTTTGAAACAGAACACCGGACATGCAAAGATAAAGGAAGAAAGGCTAATTTCAGCTCACAGTTTGTAGAGGTTTCAGTTCATAATGGGCTGGCTCTTAAGTCGGCACGGCAGGGCCATGAAACAGAAAGCAGCAGAAGATAGTCGCAGCAGCCTTCTTTCAGTCCCTTTGGAGTTAGTGCCCAGGCTGTAAGCCTGTTAATTGGTGTCACCCACACCCAAGGTGGGGCACCCTTAATCCTAGCATCGCACACCCTAGATCCAGCCACGTCCAAAAACCCCCACTTAGGAGCATGTGAGGCTTCAGGGGACATGTAGACACAGGCTGCTGTAGGCCTCAGGTCACACCATTCTTAGCAGCACTCACCTAGTTTTCTGCATCATTTCTGCTTAGATACTGCTGATTCACTAGCATTGAATGCACATAACCAAAACTTGTGCTTCAGTGGAAGTCCTCTCATACACATATTTTATCCGTACAGCCCACCCTAGAAGATCTTGTGCTTAGGAACAGCAGAGAGCACTTCAGCACTGTTCTTGAAGGCCATTGTAAATGGTGAAATCGCCAAGAGAGCACACGGACATTGAAAAAGAATATCGCACTAAGTAGACTATGCAAAGGACTTATTTATAGTGTTTAAACCAGCAAGAAGGCAGAAAGCCGCCTCATTGGCCCTCAGCCGCAATGGTGCGTGTCAGGTGGCTCAGACTTGTCTCTGCTCCATACAGTCCCGGAATGACCATGAGGGCTAAGTATTAGATTTGAACTTACAAGTCAGTTTTAGTAATAGGCAAATTTGCAAATAGAGCATATTTGAGTTATAAAAGGAGTGCATATGCACCCTTTTAAAAACAGAACTTTAGGATGATTTGCAGAGTAAAAGTTCAACATTAACTCAGATATAATGAATTTCAGCATTTGTCATTTCTGTATATTTCAAGTTAATAAAACAGTAAACGTATTACTGAAAGTAACCACAGCGTTTTGGCTTACTAAGCTACAAAGAACAGTACTATTGTGAAGTTCTGCTCTTCAGCCCTCACATGTAATGCACAGTAGCAAGGAGAACCACTGTACTTTGATGCTTTCCTTTCAGAGGAGCACGACTTTGTGACCTCATTACTGAGAAAAAAGTTGTTCTGTATGTATTACCAAAATATTATGTTTCCAGATATGTGAAATTCATATGGAAACATTTTGAACTTAACAAGTGGTGTAACTGCTGTTCTAGGACTTTTGTACCATTTCATGCTGCAGACCAAGTACAAATTGACATTTTCAAGATGGTTTTGGTTAACTCCTTAATGTTGGAAATTGAAACTTTCCGATGCAATAACTTCTGCAAAATACCACTGTGTGTTATTAGTACTGTATGCTGTTGACAGAAGAATAAATGGAAAACACACACATACCTATAGGCATATCCGGGTAGAACAGAATATAAACTAGACTTTATCAAGTAGACTACTCTTAGAAGTTATTTTATTTGGGGGTAAAATAGTAGAGTTTAAGATATTCTTTTTTTTTTTTTTTTGAGACAGGGTCTTGCTTTGTAGTTCAGCCTGGACCTGAGCTCACTGTGTAGCTCAGGCAAGCCTTGAACTCAGCAATCCTCCTGGTGGGCATGAGTCACCGCACCTGGTATTGTTGTATGTGGTTACCAGGGATTGAACCAGGGACCTTGTGTTTGCTAGGCAGGCATCAGAACCACTGAGCTAAATCTCTGGTCCAAGATATTCTTATTAGTAAATTCAGATTGTAATTTTGTTGTGTGAAATAACCCTGTTTCCCCTAGTATTAAAAAAGTGGCTGATGATGAGTTTACATGGGCTTGTGTCACTGTCAGTGTAACTATGTGGTAGTGTAATTTCTCAAAAATTCCAATTAACCATGTAAATGTATTTCATAGCATCGCATTTCACTTTGTCAGAATCCCTGCTGCCTTTGTATCATTAACATAAATGCAGGTGCAAATAGCATTTATGTACTTTGATAGAAAGCAGTTGGAGACGTGTCATGGTGGGACACAGCCCTCTGAGATTGTGGACATCTGTTCAGATGATGTATCTGGCCCCCTGACATGAACACAAGGACGGGAGCACCTGCCCCTGAGACCGTGCGCCGTCGAGCAGATGCTTCTGTCTTTATCAATGCAGACTGTTGGTGTGACGAATCGAGCGGGAATAAAAGCCCAATTGTTTGACGCGGATGTTTAGGATATTGTACAGTCGTACCATAGAGAGTAGGCATTTGCGTTTTAAAGGTGCAATATTAATAGGAGTACAAATTCATAAATTTGTATTGCTTTTAATAGCATACTTATCTTTAAACAAGATAGCATTGCAATTCTAAAAATGGTTAGAGAAATTAAGTATTCAAAATACAGAAATTAAATATTCAATTATTCAATAAAATAATTTATGAGTTTGAATGTTTTTCTAAGTCCTTTTAATAAAGTGCTTTGTTATTTGAAAGTATTATACACCACAAAGAGAATCTTGTGACATTTCTTAAAATTAAGGGGAAATATGTGTCATCGGCTGAATATATTTATGAAATATTCCATGAATATCTGTTCAAATTAAGTAAAGTAAGTTGGTGAAACATTTTTATAAAATGTCTGTTAAGTATTATTTAATCTGTTTTAACATTGCTGACTAGGGATATTTTAATAAATACTAGGATGAATTGGCTTTTTATACTTTATTACTGAAACTCTCCTTTCAATATGCTGTGTTACGTTCATTGCGAGGAATGAAAGGTGAAAATATTAAAAACTTTTAAAAAATATTTTCAGGCATTGATTTTCTGTTCTTAGTCACATATAATAGAATTTCAAAAGAGACGACCCATGAGGTGTCATTTAATTCAGCAGTTCTCCAGCTTCTTGTTTGGGGGACCTCTTTATGCTCTTAAAACTTCCTGAGTACTCTAGAGACTGTTTATGTGAGTTGTTCCTATGTTTACCATATTAATAATTATATGCAAGAAAATATGTATGAGTTCACTTTAAGTAACACTAATAAGCTTAAGATCTTAACAGAATAACCTAGTTTAATGAAATTTACTGTTTCCTACAACAAAAATTAGTGAGAATATGAGCATTAACTATGCTTTTGGCAAATAATTTTAAAGTCTAGCTTTGTTGAAGACAGTTTTGAGCATCATGTTGGTCCTGCTTTTAATCTGTTGCGATGTTTATGCTGAACTATTCAAAGAAAATCCAGATTTATGATAGCTACAAAGAAAAGAACTATTCCAATAGCCTTTTCAGATAATTAGAATTTTTGATAATACAACAGAACTTGTGAGATGATAACTTTATAAAGTTTAGTTATGATGTAAAATTTGAAACCATAATCAGTGTACTTTTTGTATTGTTATGTCTTGGTCTGTCTTAAACTTGCATAATTTTTTTTATTTTTGCATGTAACACTCCATCATTTAGAAAACAGTAATTCACTGAGTTACGTCTATCTTCCGTACTTTTTTATGTGTGTTTCGGTTGTATTTATGAATGTTACCTTCCTTTTCATCTGAAAAGTTAAATCTAGCTCCAGATTTCAGATGGTTCCACTTAACAGGTTTTTGGTTTTTGCTCGAGGGGTGACAGTACCGCGTACGGAACAGAGACCGTTCTGTGATTCTGAGCCCCGACCTCCTGTCAGGTGGCCACGCGGAGCACGACACGGTCCTGCAAAGCACGCGTGACTCTCACGGAACACGACGCAGGCCCCGCCAGGCACGGGGCTGCCGAGGCAGACGGTCAGCGCTCTGCCGCTCACCGAGCGCTGGAGCTAGATGATGTAGGTATAGAAAACACGTTTCCACTTATGACGTTTTCGGCATAACCTTGGGTTTGCCAGGATGTAACCTCAAAAGTCAAAGGATGTTAGGGTTGGGAAAAAAATTCCAAAATTCCCGTTGCCTTTTGAGGATTTTAACAACAAATATTCTCACAAAACTTTTTTTCTTGTAAATGAAATATCCGTTCTTTCATTTTTTAGATAGCATCTGTCAGATGTCCAAGTCTGTGGTCTTTCTACATATTTTATCTCCATATCTGTCAAATATTGTCAAGTGAAAATGTATTTCATGGGAAAAAAAGCAACAAGCCGTGGCTCACACGCAAGCAGAGCCCCTCTACTCCTCGTACTGACACGCGTGGGAAGGGTGAAGCGTGCCCTGCGTAGGACCTGTGTGTCACACAGACTCCTTCCTGACGTCACAGAACTTGTACTGTTTTTCTGTGGCTCCGCTATGCACTTGGTGGTGAAGACAGCTCTTTTCGAACATCTGTTGCTGCTGCTTCCATTCAGGTCAGAGTGGCAGAGCGGCTTCACCTGGCTCTCCTCTGCCCTGTCAGTGTGCGTGCATGCACACGCACGCGCACACACACACACATACACACACACACAGGTCAACACAACGTCAGAGGCAAATGCAATCGCAATATTACAATCAACATCAGTGTTGGGACCCTCCTGAGAGTCTGCAGAACTCATCTGAGGACCCCTGACTAGAAGTTCCCCCTCGCTAAAAGGAGTAAACCGAGTCATAAGGATTAGCACGTTCGTGAGGGGGCCATAATGTGTGTGTGCCTCGCTGCCAGGTGGCTCGGATTTAATTTTATTAGTAAGAAGACCAATAAAAGTGATTAGATCCATTTGTAACACCAGGGTGCGAGCCACCCATTGGACAGTCACGCATGTACCACCAGTGGCTCAGGCTTCTAGAATGGATGAAGGGTTATTATCTTTGCAGACTCATTCTGGGAGTAAATGCAAGGGTGGAAGACAAAGCCATGGTCACTGTCTTACATGTACTGTCATTTGTCTTCTTGTTTCCGAGGGACCCCTCTCTCCACCACATGTGAAAGTTCCCCAGGTCAAAACATGTGTCTAACCGCACCTACCGTGGAAGCACAAGGGCCCGAGTTCGATCCCCAGTACCACAAAAAATAAAAATAAAAATAAAACATGGGTTTATATAGACATCACTGGTGTTGTATCAAGTGTATGGAAAGTACAGAATTTGCCACATGCAAATTTTAAAATTCTTTTAGCATTTTTCTTCCAGTCCTAATGTTCTTCAGTGTGCTCTGTTTTCAAAGCAAGTGGTAAGGTTTGGGAAATACCTAAGATACTTATATTAGTTTTTAAAATATAATAGACCTTAGTGATTTTTTCTTTTATTTTCCTCAGAAAAAAGCAAAAAGACCACTTTGTCAGCGCTAAAAATATCTTGAAGCTTCTTCATCTCTGCTTTTAAAAAGTTGCTTTCTGGTGATAGCCTAATTTGCTTCCCAAAGCTATAGCAGAAGCCACCTTCCAGTGACTTAGCTCAGTGGCACTGTGTCTGCCAGACAAGCACCATGTCCTGAGTTCGATCCCCAGTACCAAAGAGAAAAAATAAATGCAAGCTATCTGTCTGAGGATCCAGGGTTCTCAGTGCTGAGCATTACAAATTGTTCTGTGTTGATTTCACTGGCCACTTCTCCAGCAGACGTGCTGTAGGTTCCTGTTAGACCGTGAAAGCTTTCTGTCCCCTAAGAGTTGTGCTTTTTATTTTCTCAACCTTGAGTTGGATTATGTGGCATTCACCAGCCACTGGAGGAGACTGACATATAAACAGATAAGTTTCAAAACAGCTTCCTAAATTTGGTCTGTTTGGAATGGAGAGAGAACAGTTTTGGGGCCAGACAGATCTGGGTTCAAATCTAGCTCTGATAAGCTTTGCGAACTTACAAGAAATGTTCGTTTTCTATATCCACACACTGGAAATGTTAATATCAAAATACTGATGGAGAGTTAAGTGAGGTGATAGGCTACGTACCAGTGTTGGCTCCTGACTGAGAAGCATTTTAGTACTTCATAATGGAATTTAAGGGTTCTGGAGGGTTGAGGGAAGAACAGAAATCTGTGAGTAGAGACGCAGAATATGGACCTTACCCGCAGTGCATTTTCTCCAGAGGCGAGGAGGCCAGGTGGTACGTGGGCTAGGAGACAGGGCCGAGGACTCCGGATTGCTTTGTGGAGCTGTACGACGCGGTGAGGGACGGCGGATCTTCAGGCCACTGAGCCAAACTGCAACCCAAAACCTCCTTCTCCGTCGCAGAGTGCGGACGCCGCAGTTAGACCTGGACACTCAGGCTTCGGTTTGGATCAAGCGCCGCTGTCTGATGCTCGGCCACTGCGGCGACGTGGCTGCGTGTGCCTCCTGGGCACACGTGCCGTAGGTGCGCCACCACTGGCACCGGAGAAAGCCAGACAGCATCGAGGCGGGTGAACAGGTGACCCACCCGGGGGTGAATACTGCCTGCTGGGCTGCCAGGCACTGCGGGGCCGGGGGGTCCCCGGAGGGCCCGGGAGGAGCGGGACTGGCCCTGTGAGGACCCCGCGGGCACACGCTCCTCTGGGGCAGCGTGTCTGCTTCCTGGCCGGGCGAGGCGCGGTCCCTCAGCCAGCTGTGCCAGCTGCCACTGAAAGAGAACAAAGATCCTGGTCGGGGCTGGCAGAATTGCAGACGGGCCCGAGGGACCCCAGACCCCCCGCGGGTTCGCCCTCTGCACTGGCTCGGGCCGGAGTCGGCTGCAGGAGCCGGATGGCACCCCGGCCAGTCTGCCCAGCCCCGCCAGTCACCTGGCACCTCGAGCCGTCAGGACCCAGCAGCCACAGTTAGGGAAGGGCCATCAGTGAGATGGTGACAAGGGACTGTACCCTGAAAGGTCCTTGGGGTACAGCCTTGCACATCTGTACCTAGAAGCCATAAACTAATGAGTAAAAGCTGAAATGTCGACAGACCTGCCACAAAACGAGTTCTGAATCAAAGGGAGTTGAAGCTAAGTCAGAATGAAGGTAGAGCGTATGCTAAAAAGCAGTGCAGTTTTTTTTGTTGTTCCATTTTTGGCATCGCTACGACAGCCCTAACCTGGCGTTACACCCCTGACTCATTGACACCGCCTATGGGGAGGGGTGCTGATTGGCTTTTTAAACTCCTCATAAAGAAGACAGAGAGAGGCCTCTTTTATATAAAGTGAAGCTACTTTTAAAATCACAATATAAAAATACCTTAGTGACTCTAGTCCCATGCTTTCAAAATGGCTGTCGGTGTGAAGGCTCAGTCTTAACCGTGCCAGTTCCATAACCGTGACGTCCGGACCTTCTGTGTGTGTCCAGGGTACTTGTGCCAACTGAAGGCACACCCGCAGGTCACAGCCTTGTCTTTCTGTCTGTCCCACTGGCAAGATTCTCTTCCCCAAGTGTCCCCTGGTCGGCCCTCCCAGACACTCCACTGTTGCCCCTGCTGTGAAGATGCCAGCGAGGCAGGAGATCGGGAGAGAAGAGGCCTGCTCTCCTCCGCGGGCATCGCTCCCGGAAGCCGTCCGGCAGGCACCGTCCCCCCCCCCCGCCCCCCAGGCCTCCGGGGACAGCGGGCTCGGCAGAGCGTGGCCTTTCCTGGGAGCACAGGAGCACCACGTGGCGGGCGACGGGAGGACAAATAAATGACTTGCTGATTTTACCAAGCTGAAGTCCACCCATCGCGGGCACCGTCCGGGGTGACTGCCCCGAGCGCTGGCAGTCCCGGTCCTACCGCGCAGTAAGAGGGAGAGAATGAACGGGTTTCAGAAGTTTGCGTTTGTCTCGGTCAGTGTCCTTGGGAGGCCATGAGCTTCTCCTTAATTTTTTATGCTATTCAGCCACCTGGGTAGGCAAAGATGCTGACTTCACTGTGATATAATAATGAGTCAAATTCTGTGTGTGCTACAAATTATTTTTCAAAAATAATGTTATGATCTTAAATGTGTTAAAAGCAAGAAAAAGTTTCATCCGTTTTTTATGGGAAGCACTTGATATCAAGAACAATTCCTTTCAGAAATAAGAACCAATAAATAGGGCTTAATCAAGGTGAAAAGTAAACTAGTTGAAATAGACAATTATTAAAATGTAGTATAGAGATATGGGTAAAAATGAGAATTAACTTGTGGCATATACTGGTACAAATTTCCCAATGTTATATGTGATTTTGAGATGTATATAAATTGTACCAATAAAGAATTCAATTAAAAAAAATGTAGTATAGATGATAACTTTTAAAATTGCTTTTCACTTAGAGCATTCATTATATGACCTCCGAAGAATACTGGAATTGAATTACATTGTATTATTGTTTTCTGTTACTGTCATTAATGTTAAAGGTAGTTGGCTTTTAAATTCTTGGTAATGAATACTAGTTTCTTCTCACTTTAGGATGTATTTCCACATGTGGTTTATTTGGCCTCGTGGACGAGAATGTTGCCTCTCTTGGTGTTCAACATTTCTTTCTCTATTTTAGAGATATTAAATTTATTTCTTGATGATCAGCAGAGTACCAAGTCCGCCGATGCCTTCAGAACTCCGGTTGTCCTGCGCCTTCCTACCGCGCGAGCCCCCTCTTTCCACCCCGAAAGGAGAAGGCCGAGCACCGTGCCTGCGCTGTCCTCCAGAGGCATGGCGGAGTCGCAGGCCCGCGCTGGGTCGGTCCTCCGCAGCCTCCCGGCCCTGACTGCCCTCTCTGCCGGCTCTGAGAGGACGGCTGGCCTCACAGCTCAGTGCAGACAGAAAGGAGGAGAGGCCCCGACCCGGCCCTTGGAGGGGCTCCGCGTTCAGTCGTTCAGGCTGAACTGTTGACCCAGTGGACGCCTGCCGGCCGCCGTCCAGGCGCGAGGGGTGGGGGGGGAGAAGCCGGAGGCGCAGGTCGGATGTTAGGGAGGCCAGAGCGGGTGTCACCCGAGACGGGGAATACAGTTTTATTGGGCCCATTATTGAAGAATAGCCACCTCCTCCCTTTTCTTCATTTAACTCTCAGAAGAGACACACTAGTTCACAGATCTGGGACTCTTTCCGTATGACGGGGTCTCTGCCTTCTCTTCACACTGAAAATAAATGTAAAGACTGTATGCTTCAGAGAGAACGGAAGGCCAGTGTGCACTGAGCACCCGACGGCGGGCATCGCCCTGGCTCCTCCACCCCTGCCGTGGCCTGTGGGACTCTAGTATTATCCTTATCTCGAAGGAGACAGACAGACAGAATGACGTGGCCAAGCCAGAAGTGCCTGACTGCCAGCCTGGAGCCGGTGCCATCTGAATGCCGGATGCCACAGGCGTCCTGTGGGCGGCTGTGCCGGTGGCCAGAGCTGCGTCTGCCTGATGGAGGAAGGAGCCCCTTCTGTCCAGGGAGCAGGCTCCGAGTGAGGCCAGCAGTGCCGTGAGCAGCTGGGAAGTCGTTGCCTGTATCGAGGACGCAACAGTCATTCCCCACGCAGGGCGACGCGGGGCTCGAGTGGGATGAGGCTCGTCACGGACCATCCCTGACACGTAGCGTTCCACCTCGCACGGGGCCGTGTTTGAGAAACTGCAGGTAAAGAAACTCAGCTGCTCGGAAAACAAGAACCCTCTTCTCGAAGAGGGATGATGGGATAGCTCTTTGCCAGACGGCTCCCCGGGCTGCGCTCTGCGCCAGGTGCCCGCCGGTGGCTGATGTTATTAGGGAAGGGAGGGAGTTGCTAGGGCCATAATTCAGGACAGGATATGCCAAGCAGAATGAACAAAACTAGACTCAGGATACAAGATTTCCGGGGGGAAATGTGCTTATTTCCTTTGTATTGCCTCAAATTTCCTGAAATGTGGGTCTGAGAGACCGTGACTGCGGAAGCTCGGAATGTATAAGGACCAGGAGTGGCGTTTGGCCTCTTCGGCCCCTGCACAGGAGGACTCAGGCTTGGTCCCCCGTGGCTCGCAGCGTGCGCTGTGCAGCCACCGTGCGGGAAACTCCCTGTCCCCGCTTGTTCCTGCAGCCGCTGGACAGTGAGGGGCCAGCGAGCCAGCGGCCAAATGTCTTGATCGTTTTTTTTTTTTTCAACAAAATAAAGTTGAGCCCCTGATGTTACAAGACATTCCTTTTATCCCAGGCCTCTCTGAGGTTTTACCATATTTATTTTAACCTGAGATCATCTTGGGCAATAGTTTGAACCCCTGCTGGAATTTATTATTCGAAAACCAAGTGGGAAGGAGAACAGAGATGCCGACAAATAAAACTGAAAATAAGGTGTTTCAGTTTAATGAAATCAAAACCTCCAGAGTACCCAGCATTTCCGGCTCTGTGCCGGTCGCTGTGGCAGCACCTCGGCCCCGCCGGGCGCTCCGGTCCCGTCCGCCGCCGCCCCCAGGCTCAGCGGGTGGGGTGCCCGGTCCCGAGAACCGAGGACTGCTCGCTCACGCCGCCCGTCACCGCCAGCGCCCCGGGAGTGTGCTCAGGCCGTTGGAGCGGGCAGCTCGGCCGGGGCCGCCGCCTTCATTCTGCTCCCTGGCGCGCCGTGCCCGGCGGATCCAGTCTGAAACCAGGCTCCAGCAGCCCCGTAGGATTTGTCAGAATCCCTGGAAACTGGCTTTTATTTTCGCATGACTGAATGTCCCACTGGTCTTCTAGTAAGTGGGCTTTCTGAAAGAAAACACCATTTAATGGCGACAAATACGTGACTATGAAGACATTTCTATTTTGACTTGTTCCTCTTTAAAATTCAGAAATGGTACATTTTGGGGTTAAGATGACATTGAAGCAGTTTGTCCCCTTTGAGAGGCGAATGCAGGAGAGCAAGGTCGTTGCTTCAGACTTCCGTGGGACCCGCCTGGCAAGTGGACTTCACAGGCTAAACCTACTTCTTCAGGTCTCGTTCTCCTTCATCTTGAAAAGGGGCAGCTCTGATACTTGCATGAAGTCTGAGTGAGGAGTCAGCTAAAAGGCCTGCCATGTTTCCAGACCAGTGGTGATAGACCTATGGCACGTGTGCTGCCGTGGGCTGTTGTGTCATTGAAAACTAACGTTGGGGCCACAGGTTTAGCTCAGTGGTTCCGGCGCCTACCTAGCAAGTGCAAGGTCCCTGGTTTGATTCCCAGTAACCACACACCACAATGCTGGGAATGGTGACTCACGCCCACCAGCCATCAGTACCACATGCCACAGTGCATGGCGTGGTGGCTCAC
>PVIC010046493.1:0-14220 GCA_004025085.1 Thryonomys swinderianus
GTAGCCCAGGCAAGCCTCGAACTCAGCAATCCTCCTGCCTCTGCCTCCCGAGTGCTGGGACTATGGGCGTGAGCCACCACACCCAGCAATATTTACATTTCTAATCCACATTGATTTTAGTTTAGTGCATGGTAAAAGATATAGATTTGGCTTTACTCTTTAGCAAACTAAAATCCAGCTTTTCCAGGACCATTTCTTAAAGAGGCTAGCTATCTTTCCTCTGTTGAGGGTGTTTAGCTTCTTTATCAAAGATGAGGTGGCTTAGTATATCTGGAGTTGTTTCTGGATCTTCTAGTGTATTCCACTGATCTGTTTCTTTCCCAATACTATGCCATTTTTATCAGAGTGGGCCTGTACTATATTTTCATGTTAGGGATTGTAAAAATCTCTGCTATGTCTTTGTTTCCTAGAATTTCTTTTCCCATTCTAGGTCGCTTCTGGTTCCAGAAGAATTTTGGGATTATTTTCGCTAGCTCTGTGAAATATTCTGTTGGGATTTCAATTGGAACTGCACTGAATCTATAGAGTAGTTTTTGAAGTATGGATATTTTGACAATAATTATTCTTTTCACCCAAGAATAAGAGATGCCTTTCCATTTTCCACACCACTTACTACCTAGAGGTAGACTCAGGGCCTCCTCGTCACGTGATGGTCTTGCCAGAAATCAGAATGGTCTTTATAGTAATATCACCCTGTTTATCAAACTATACTATAAATTCCTGTCAACAAGACTGACAAACCAAGATTGAAGTGAGGTCCATATGTGATCCACATATTGTGAGTGCCTAAGAGTGCCTTAGATATAGGAAGTGATAAATATGCAAGATATGGGCCCAGTTCCTATACAGATGGATAGAAGGATGCTTATAAGCATGATGATTTTATTAAACATAGTATACTTGCAGGCAAAATCATTCTAAAATAGGGTATAAGGTCTAAAATTAGTGAATGAATTCAGACAAGTAGCATTCTTCTCATTAAGACCTGGATAGCTGTCTTTCTTCCCAAGATGACGTGGATGATATATAAATGACAAGACAAGCCCCAAAGGAAACTAACATGATGAACCTTAAGTCTATCTGAAGTTGTATAACAAATGATTAGCATATGTTTTTACGAAGAAACTTTCTGACAAAAATTATTTGCAAATACTAGGTCATTGCTATGATGAGTGGTTGAGAATTAGAGTGCATGCTTAGACTTATGAAATATCACCGTGGAAGAAAGGTTGCTGTTAATCTACTTAAAAACACTCCCTTCACTTCAAGCACACTGATACCATCATTTCTGCCACTTTCTGAAGCAGGTCTGGAAGCCCTCTCTCATGAGTGCCTTTAGTTGCACTTTCATGGCTGCCTAAAGTGAATGACTACACACTATCATGTTTTTATGAGCCTACCTTTCCACTGGATGACAGTGTCATTCATTGTATTTGTTATCAAACTTTGTAAAGTCAATGGTGAAATGTAGACTTCCAGAATTGCTTCAGAAGATCACAAAAATGAAGAGAGAAGTGTAGTCAATATTAGGTGCATTACTTTGAAGGAGATTAATTGCAATATGTTTTTTTCACTGTAATACTTTTTTTTTTTTTTGAGATAGGGTCTTTCTTTGTAGTTCAGGCTGGCCCTGAGCTCACTATGTGGCCCAGCCAAACCTTGAACTCAGCAATCCTCCTGCCTCTGCCTCCCAAGTGCTGGGATTACAGGCTTGAGCCACCAAACCTAGCATTTGTGGTATGTGGTACTAATTGCCAGTGGGCAGGGGCACCATGCCCAGTATTGTTTTGTGTGGTTACCAGGGATCAAAACAAGGATCTTGTGTTTGCTACGCAGGTGCTGGAACCACTGAGCTAAATCTCTGGCCCTGTAATAGTTTTAAATGTTAAAAATTCACCTTTTTATATCACATCACAAATCACATAGAAGACATTTTTAATAATATATATTCACTTTTTCCCAATTCTCATTCATAGCAGCAAAAGGCAAATAGAGATGCTAGACTTCAGATCTTCCAATGATATGAGACACTCAATACACACTACTGGGGAAGGCCAGCTCATTGCCACTGAACAGTAGCAAGCTGTTAGCCACCTGTAGTGTTAATGGACTCCATATCAGGACTCTGAAATAACTGTACCCCAATTCAGAAGTAATAAGACACTCAATCTCCAGTCCTCATACTTCTTGGATGGCATCAGCAGAGAATTTCAGCATCACAGAATTGAGGAGCCCAGTGCATCAGTGCCAATGGACATGATATCAGGAGGCAAGGTTCCAGTCCCACAGGCAGTACTGAGAAGGTGTGTACTCCTCTAACAGAATGTCTGTGGACGCTAAGTGTGAAAACTGAATTTCTACATCTTCTGATGTTGAATAAGTTTTTTTTCTCTCTTCTTTCTCTGCTAGAGTGGTGTCAGAAAAGTCCAATTAAATAGAATGTTTAAATAAGATTTACAATCTCACTTCCAAATGTTAAAATATCCCATTGTTACTGAAAACTTGCTCATCATACCAAGAATGATAATGACTTCAAATTAAATCTAAAACTAAAATCAATAGTTGGAAATTGTGAGATGACAGATATGTTAGAATTATCTCATAAAAATTTTTGAATAAATGTTCTAAAGAGTAGTTACACACTTGAAACAAGTGTAGAAAGGAATAAACGTTCATGGAATAAAATGGAAAGTTAACACAAATAAATATGACATAGGAAGAGTAGCCAGACATAAAGGCATGAACTTGTAATCCTTGCAAGCACTCTGGGGGGGCTAAAGCAACATGATTTCAAGTTTGGGTCCAGTCTGAGCAATGTAGTGGCTTATGGGATCCTGCCTCAAAATTTAAAAAGAAGAAGAAAGAAAGAAAGAAAGAAAGAAAGAAAGAAAGAAAGAAAGAAAGAAAGAAAGAAAGAAAGAAAGAAAGAAAGAAAGAAAGAAAGAAAGAAAGAAAGAAAGAAAGAAAGAAAGAAAGAAAGAAAGAAAGAGAAAGAAAGAAAGAAAGAAAGAGAGAAAGAAAATGACTGGGAACTTAGTTCACTATGAAGCACTAGATTCAATCCATAATATACCACCCCTCCTCCCTGACAAAAGAAAACCATCTCTAAAAAAGAGGAAAAGATAAGCCAAAGAAGGCTCCATAATGTTAAAAAACAAAACAAAACAAAACAAAAAAACATAACCCAATGGAAGGAAAAGAAGTAGACACTGCAGCCTCAGTTTTCCACGTGGTGGTCAGGCCACCCTAGGGCTATGTGCACCTGGCCGCTAAAGGAGGACGCACACTGAACAGCCCTTCAGGAAGCCAGGTGGGCTCAGAGCAGGATGGGGACTGGATGCCCATGGGCTTCACGGGAAGGGCCCAAGCCACTGGAGCTCCGAAGGGAATCCTTCAGCATCCGTGCTTCATTCCATTGCCTGGTCAGTGCTGCGCCCGGCCGACTTGCCTGTGGAAATCAGAGCAGCTGCTTCCAAGGCCCACAAGGGGTCAGAGCAAACCACTCAGGGCGGGATGCCAAGCTGCTTCCTTGGGCTCAATCTAAGCGATTGGGGCTAGGCCGCAGCTCAGGGTCTGTGGTAAACATCTCACTGCTTTACTGGATTCTGGTAACTGAATTTTCAGAATAATGCTGAGTCACAGAAGCCTAGGGAAGGGGGGGGGCAAATGGGCCAGGCTCTTTCTTCAAGGCGGTACAGCAGGGTGAATTAGCCAGCTACCTCTAGTCTGAGCAATGTAATAGTGTGGGCTGAAGTCCTCTCCAGAAGCAAATACTTCAGACAGCCATGGCATAAGCGTTGACCTGTAGGAGCCTCCTGCTTTCCACCTCCTTGTAAAGTCTCTCTTGGTTCTGCCGTGATGTCATTTGAACATATGCGGTGATCGGTGCTGTGCATTTAGTTGCCTTCTTCCCCAGGCCAGCGTGCGTCTCTGTTCCATGACTTCTTCCTAACTTCTCCACCGAACTCTCCTGCTCTGCTCAAGCACCGCAGTGGAAGAGGAGGGGTCACTTTGTACTTCAGCCCTCCTGTTATGGTGGAAAGTACTGCCAGGCATATCTAGTTAAACAAATTGCTGCTGTCACTTCCCAGTCCCTTTTAAATTAGATCAGTCTACTGGGGGCGGGTCTCCCTTTTGATTTACTCAAGATCAACAGTTTAGTAACCTGGTAGGAGGACTGCTACATCGTCATATTCACAGGTCCAAACTCCACTCAAGATAAAAGAATTACACAAGGACACATGCGCTACAGGGAGAACCTTAGAGTATTAGAATTTTGCTTACCTCGGTGATACATACAGAATAGAAAGAAATATGAAAAAGTACAAAGCAGGAATGCTAAAGCAGTAGAAGCACCCGTCAGTCACTACTCCCTCGCCTGGGGCAAAACTCCTTTGCTAATCCTCCAGCCACCTCCTCATTGAGCCAGAATATGACCTGACAATCTACAGTATGTGTTGCAAAATACACCAAAATGCCTTGCTTGTCTCATCGCAGGAGAGTTGCGGGAGTCATCCAAGAGGACTAAGCATTGTTCTCCCAAGAATTAAGAACCACGTTTGGAAAAGCAGAGGAAGGAACGTTCAAAAAGAGCTACACATGGAAAAGCAAATTTATAGTGATGCGTGCCATTTTTAGAGTTCATATCCCTATGTTTCTGGAGGGTAAGACACAAGTAAAACAGAATGAGAAGCATGCTCTGGGGCTAGACTACAAAGTTAATAAATTTTGATGTTTATACAGGCTGACCATTTATATCAACTGCACTCCAACACTTTTGCAAGTGAAAGACATAACTATAAATAGTAGTGCCAAGACCAGAGGTAACTGGGAGGTTTACTGATCAAACTCTACTTATAGACAACCAAGAAAAGATTTTAATTCAGAACTTTGACTTTGAACAAGGGCACTGAATAGAAGGTAAGTGGAAATCCAAAGCTCATTCTTACCCAAATACAGTCTCTATTTGGCTGGTCATGCAGATAATTGCAATAATTTGTTAGCTGGTCTTTGTCTTTGTTGAAGGTTTTCTCTAAATGTTTGTTAATCATACTGAGAGTTGTGCCAGCCATTTCAGGTCGTTGTTGAATTAATTGTGAATGATATGGAAAGGCACGCTTGCTCTTGCACAGTTGTTAGAGCATAAGGAGGTTTATTTAATCAAAAATTCAAGGGCAGCATGATTGTAAACTTTCTAACGATGTGTTTGATTTTTTTCCAAAAGTACAGGCTGTGATTTTTTAATTAATACAATAAGTATAGATTAAATAACAATCGCAGTTCTGTAATGCTGCTGCTTCCTGTGTCATTTGTGGAAGCATGAGCTGAATGAATAGCTTAAGTCATGTGAAAATGCAGCAGGAATAATGCTGTTACTTTGAATGAACACCATTTAATGAAGCAAACTTAGTTATGGTGGTGCGATTTTAGAGTTAACCATGTAAAACAGACACATGATTCCAAACTACTTCAAGATTTTGATCTGGGTAACAAGGCAAAGTTTACTCTTCCCATTTCTCATTATCTATGATCACATTGCATTATTATTTATTACTGAAATTTGTCACTAAAATTTTGTAGAGACCACTTCATTTTGAAAATTTCTAACAATGGAATGAATTCTAGCTTGTTTTCTCTAGGGTATAGCACATAAGTTTATAAGTTATTTGTACTTCACAAATCATTCTCAGGAGCAAAGAAAAAAATGAAAATCCATTTTCATTATACTTCATGGGTCTTTATTTAATTTTTAATGAAATAGGGAAGGTGCTTTGTCAGTGGCAAAAATAAAATTACTACAACATTTAGCTTCATGAAAAGAATTATTGAAATGTCAAAACATTTCCAAAAATAATAGATTTATAAATGAGATGAGAGGAGATAGAAAAGAAGAGGCATAGTAATAGTATTTAATATCAAAAATAGAAAATGACAAAAAAGTAAAAACACACAATACCCTGATGCAATACTCCCCATTTCACCTTGAAATATGTCTAGGATGTTGTTGATTTGGAACACAAACTTGTTTTCTGAGGAAGATAGTTTTCAATATAAAACTGCATTTCCCATGGGAAATAGAAAGCTGTTGTTTAGGTTTGTAACAACCATGAGCTCATACTCGACATGTGTCTTGGGTACTTGATTAAAGTTTTAGATAAATCTTACAAATTGCAGTAAAAAGAGAACAGGCAAATTCTGCCCAACTGTGAAGTTTTGGTGACTCAGGAAATATTTTTATCCCTAAATTTTTGCTTCATAGGATGCCTTCATATATTTATCCATTGACCATTCATTATTAAGAAATAGTACAATGAGCAATGAAATGATCAAAGAAAGTCTGATGATTACCAAACATGTACAGTGTTTTAATGCTAGGTGTGACTTATGCAAATTTAGCCTAAACTGGATACTTGTAAACAGATAAAAATAAGTATATATTGTCAGGCGTGGTGGCTCACGCCTGTAATCCCAGCACTCAGAATGCAGACAGGAAGATTGCTGAGTTTGAGGCTTGCTGGGTTACATAGTGAGCTCAGGGACAGCCTGAACTGCAAAGCAAGACCCTGTCTCAAAAAAAAAAAAAGTATATATTAAAAGGGAATATGTAGAAAAGAGATCAGGAAAAAGATGATACTTGAGTCAATCATACAGTTTGTGGGAGTGAGAACTGAAAAATGAAGTTAAGAAAAGATATTACATGGAAAAAGTGTTATCTAGGAAATAGCCAGAAAGAGAGAGGATATGAAAATAAGTAAACTAAGAAATATCCATGATTTATAAGAAACTTGACAATTACCTTGACGTACACAGGCAAGTGGCAGGAAAGAAGTGTGAGAACATCAGTTTAGGACAAATTAGGCAAAGATTTGAAAGCTAAAATTCAATATTTAAGGGCCAAGGATGTAGTTGACGTGGTGCTGCACCTACCTTGGAAGCACAAGGGCCCGGAATTCTATTCCTGGTACTGAAAAAACAACAACAACAAAAAAAAAAAAAAAAAAAAAAAAACACTGAATGAACACAAAGTTCATTTTTAAAAATTCTCTAAATTTCAGAGTATCACCTCAGTTTTTTGGTTTCTATTATTGTATTCTCATACAAATCATATTATAACTCAGATTTAGTAAGTTATATCCATAAAATATATCCACTTTTCAAAGTTTTGAGAAATGTATACAACCATGTAATCATGGCTGCAGTCACTACAAGAAAGTTTCTTGTCATGCCCTGTGGACTTTTTTTTTTCTTTTTTCTGGGGGACAGGGTCTCACTTTGTAGTTCAGGCTAGCCCTAAGCTCACTATGTCACCCAGGCAAGCCTCAAACTCAGCAATCATCCTGCCTCTGCCTCCCAAGTGCTGGGATTACAGGCATGAACCACCATGCCTGGCTCTTCTGGTTTAATTTTAACTCCTTCTGCCAATCACAAAGAACCTTTAACAAATTTATATAGCTAAAGATCAGTTAAAATCTTGTATAAATTAATAAAAACTGAATAATCTCATAGGTACATTTTGTGACTGACTTTATTTGCTCAACGTAACATTTGAATTGGAAACTGTAATTAAACTCAGAAAAAACTCTTTCCATTTTTAAATATTACTCCTCTGAGCAGATATGCTGCAGTGTGAGTATTCATTCACTTGTTGAGGGAATTTGGATTGCTTCCAAATATTAGTTACTATAAATAAAACTGTGGATATTCGAACATAAATTCTGCAGATGTATATGTACATGCATATATATTGGATACATTGCTAGGAGCTTAGTCAGTGGGTCATATAGAAAGTGCATGGTAAACTGATTAGAAATCGCCAATATGATTTCTAGATGGAGTGTGTCATGGTACATTCCACCAAGCAGCAGATGAGAATACCAAATAACCTCACACCTCATGGTGCCCAGTACGAGCAGTCTTGTTAATTATTTATCCGATGAATAGATAGTATTATTGCATTAGTTTCAATTTTTATTTTCCATATCATTAATAATGTTGAGCACGTATATGTGTGATTACTACTAACAGGCTTTCACTGGTTAGATGGTATTCAATTATTTGCTGGCTACATTAGGATATTTTTCTTTTCTTCATGTAATCATTATTACATTATTTCCCTTCTCTCTACCAGCTTGCAAGAGCTTTTTTTTTTTTTTTTTGCATGTTCTACATATAGGCCCTAGGTTAGATGTATTCTTTCTTTTAAATTAATTTTTATCTTTATTGGTACATTTTTCCACTAGTCTTTATTTTGATTGCATATTTTATTTGTAGTATCTTTCAAATGGCAGATTTTTCTCTAAAGTTTTAATAAATTTTCAAATTTTAAGATTTTTAATGCTTTCAAATTTTGTGCAGTTCATTTACTCTTTTCTTTTATAACTTCTGTGTAAGAACTCAAGAACCAGGAATGTCAATGCTCAATATTTTCATTCAGTATTCTAGTGTTTCAGTTTGGAGGCAATTTCCAGGTCAAGCTGTCTTCCTGCTTGTTGTGGTAGACAGGCAGACAAAGGAGTCAGATCTCAGATTCGTGCTGGATGCGGGCAGTGGGATTAGGATGAGGGTACAAATTCCATGACTTTCAAATTGACACCACCGCAGACTGCGGCTGGCCTCTGACTTCAGGGATGTGGCCTGTGTCCTTGGGCTCAAATCCCTCAGTTGACTGTGACTTCTTGAATATGGCTCTTTCCCATCCAGCTTTGGCTGTCTCTTACTTATTTGCTATGGGAACACAACACAGGAAGCCTTAAAGTGAAGTTACAGTACAGCTCCTCTAAGTCCCAGGTTCAATTAACCTTTCCCTGGAGCGGCATGTGACATAACATTCTTTCTAAGGAAACAGCGGGTGCTAGGACTGGAGTCACTCACTAGCTACTGCCTATTGAGGGGTTCACCTAGGACCAGAATCCCACACTCTTCCTGGATGTTCACAGTACGTCCTGGTGTGTCCCACTGCCATATTCCTTTTTAAAGCCCCCTGGAGTGTCCAACTTTCAGTTTGTCTTTATAGATTCGGTCTCCCTTTCACAGAAGCCATGAACCAGGAGCTGGGGAGAAAGGGAAGCCTGTTCCTTCCCTTCTTCGTGTTGATATTTGTTTCTTCATTGTTGCTATCATTTTTGATTTTCCTGTCGCTTTATTGGTTCTTGAGGACCCACTTCTCTCTTTTTTTCCTGAAAATTATCACAATTTAGTGTCTGGATTCTGAATTCCAGAAGAGGCTGAGCTATTTTTGTTTATCACTCAACTGTTTTCCAAGAAGTTCTGTCTTTAAATCTTGAGCATATTTAATAACTTTTAAAATCTCATTTTTGTCAATCACACAAACTCCTTTGTGTGTTCCTTTAAATACTGTTTATTCTGTTGAGTATTTCATGTATATTTTGGAATTCCCATGTCCAGTCATCATCTATTCTGTAGAGGAACTTATATTCTTACATCACACAAGGTCTATATTTTACTATCATATTTGAGGAATGTCAAACTATTTCTCAAGTACATATGTTAGTTATAAATGAAATGGATATTTTTTGCTTTGTTTTTCACATTTATATTGGGGTATTTCTAGAAGCTTTGAATTTAGACTGCATTTTACCTTGTTGAGAAGATGTGACCATATTCTGATATCTCCATCGACTTCCCTATATAGTAATGGCACACTGCAATCTGACAGGAATTAGAATCAGCCCTGGTCCTGTATAAAATTTAGTTATGATGAGTGACTGTTGGAATTTTTTAATGTTTTTTCTATATGTATTGACATATTCATGTGAGTGGGGAGAACTCTGTTGATATGGTGCATTACATTTATTGATTTATGTATGTTGAACCATCCCTGCATCCCTGAAATGAATACTGCTTGGTGTTGGTGTATCTTCTTCTTGGTGATTTGCTGAACCCTGTTTGCCAATATTTTATTGAGGAATTCTATCTGTCTGTCTGTCTATCTATGCTCATTAGGGAGACAGGCCTGTAGTTTGCTTTTTTGCTTGGGTCTTCCTCTGATTTGGGTATCAGGGTAATATTTGTTCCCAGGAAAGATTTTGGGAGTATTGTTTTCCTTTTTATTTCATTAAAGAGATTGACGATAACTAGCAATAGATTTTCTTCAAATATCGTAGGCAATTGAGTAGAGAAGCCATCAAGACCCAGGATTTTATTTACTTGTAAAGTTTTACTTACAGTTTCAATTTTCTGACTGATACTGGGTTATTTAGAATTTTTATATCTTCTTGATTCAACTTTGGTAATTCGTATGTATTTAGGAATTTGACCATTTCTTCTGTGTTTTCCATCTTACTAGAGTACAGTTATTCAAATTAAGTATTGAAGATCTTCTGGATTTCCATAGTATCTGTTGTGATTTCACCCTTTTTCTTCCTTCCTAATTACATGGATTGGAGTCTTTCCTTTTCTTTCTTTGACAAGGGTGTCTAACAGTTTAACAATATTTTTTTTTAATTTTTCAAAGAACTAACTCTTCAATTTATTAATTCTTTGCATTGTCTTAGTCTCAATTGTGTTAATTTCTGCTTTGATCTTTATAATTTCTTCCCTTGTACAAGTTCTGTTCTTGACTTCTTCCTTTTCTAAAAGTTTGAAGTTCAACATTAAATTGTTTATTTAAGCTCACCGATGTGGTTGTTCCAGAAGGAGATTTCAATTTTCATGTATTTGTGGAGTTTTTGTACATTTTTTCATTAATTTCCATTTTCACTGCATTATGGTCAGATAATATGTATGACATAAATTAAATTCCTTTGCGTTTACTTAACTATGCTCTGTTGGTACCTGGTCTGTTTTGGAGATCGACTGTGCAGCAAAATTAGAATAGATGGTATTTACCTCAATCAGATAAAAGCCATTTATGACAAATCAACAGCCAACTAAACAGCCAATGCTCAATGGACAAAAGTTAAAAGCTTCCATTCTAAAATCAGTAAAAAGACAAGGATGTAAACTATTACCACTCCTATTCAACATAGAACACTAGACACAGCAATTAGATGAGAGAAAGAAATGAAATAAAGATAGGAGAGGAAGAAGTTAAATTATTACTTGCACATGACATGAATCACTACATAGAGCAACCCAAAAACTCGACCAAAAATATTCTAGATTTAATAACTAAATTCAGTAGCAGACCTAGGATACAAAGTCAACACTCCAAAATCTGTAGCATTCCTGTAGACAAATAACTCACAGAGAAAGAAATTAGAGAAAGCACATCTTTAATAATAGCATGGAAAAATGAATTACTTAGAATCAATCTATCGAAGGACATAAAGGATCCATATAATGAAAATCACAGTACTCTGAAAGGAGTTTAAAGAGGATATCACATGAAAAGGCATCCCTTGCTCTTAAGTAGGAAGAACCAATATATAGAAAATGTCCATACTCCCAAAATTTTTATGTAGATTTAATGCAATCCCAGTCAGATATCATTAGTGTACCTCCCAGAAGTACAGAAAACATTCCTAGAATTCATTTAAAAGCAGAAAAGGCCTAGAATAGCAAAATCATTTCTGGGCAACAAAAGCAAGGCAGGACGTATCACAATCTGTTATAATACAGAGCTCCTGTGACAAAAGCTACATAGTCCTGGCAAAAAAATCAAATCAGAGTATCTGTAGAACAGACTACAACAGGCAGAAACAGCACCAAACACACTCAGTCATCTTATCCTTGACAAAGCAACCAAACGTGTTCATTGGAAGAAGAAAAATCTCTGTAATAAGTGGTGCCAGAAAAACTGACTCTCTATATATTGAAGGCTAAAACTAAACCCATGTGTCCTGTCATGCACTAAAATCAAGATGGATCAAAGATCTAAATATTAAAGCAGGAACACTAAATGTGCTGGAAAAGAGAACAGATAGAAATCTTGAGGTGAATTAGGACAAAATTGTACAATAGATAGGATGAAATAGGAATAAACTTTTCAAGGAGAAAGTGGAACTGGGGTGGGCAGAGGGAGAACAGAAGGAAGGTCAAAGAAAGAAATGAGAAGAGGAAGAAAGAAAAACAAAGCATTTTTATAAAGAGCAGAAGGGGGGATTTAAGGGGAAGGGATTGGTAGAAAAAAGTCAAAATATACCATTTACAGATGCAAATTTCCTATGTTCAATGTGATCTTTACGTATATTTAAATTGTACCAATACAATTTTTTTAAGAAAAATTCATCTAGGAATGGATCAGTCTGCTGATTATTAGAGTTCTTTGCCCAGTCTGTACATGTGTCTTAACCTACACATGTTTTCACTGAGATTTGGTCAGCAACAGAATCAGAGAAGCATCAGATTTTCTAGAGATTTCCTCAGTATAAATATGTATTCTTCCTCAGTTTTTGTTAACAGTACTTTTCTGCATTCTCAGTGAGGCAAGACTGCTATGTGCTTAGGATCTCTGGCCATACTTAAGAGCATTTTTAACATTCACATCACTCATTACATTCTCAGATGTCACCTTTGTGTCACTTTTTTTATCTCCTCGCCTTAACATGCTGTATCAAGTTTTCTCATTGTTGGGACAAAATGCCTGACAGAAAGGGCCAAAGTGTTTATTTGAGACAGTTTCAGAGGTTTCAGTCGGTGACTGCCTGACCCCAAGACAGAAGCATCATGTCAGAACGGTGTGATTGTGAAAAACTACTCCCTTTGTGGTGGCCAGAAGCAGAGGAAAGTGCCCATAAGAGATACAGAATCTAAAAGCATGCTTCTGATGACCCACTCACCCCAGCTGTGCCCCTGTGAACATTAGTGGTTAATCTCTCTGACCCTCTTCCTCCCACGGGAGTCTCTTCATCTACTCCAGCTGTATGACAGATAGTGTGAAATAAGAAGAAAACATGCAAAAGGAAAGAAGAGAGGGTGGGTAGGGGAAAGTAAAGAAGGGGAAAATGGATAGTTAAAAATAAGGAAAGAGGGGCTAGGGATTTGGCTCAAGTGGCACCGTGCCAACCTTGGATACACAAGTGCAAGATCCCCAGTAGTGTAAAATAAATGAATGAATAAACAAGCAAACAAACAAATAAATAAGGAAACAAGCTTATGTATATAGGGGGTGGCAGTTGCAGGGAGGGCAGAGGAAAGGGAACATTGAGAGTCAAGATGTGTTACGTACACATACAAATTCTCAGTGTTGAATGTGATCATAATATATGTATAAAACACACCAATAAAGTCAATTTTAAAGAAGGAACAGTAACTATAAGTGATATAAAATAACTGACACAATCTATCTCTTGTCAACATGACACCCAATCACATTGCTTCAAGACATGAATACTTTCCATGTAAATATAATTTTATACTCTTATTTCCTTTTAACATGATTTAATTATCCTGTGTACAACAAAAAATGCAGTAATCCTTTCTCCCAAATCTTAATAATTCTAGCATTGCTCAAAAGTCAGATTAAGATTTTCTGTGATTCAAAGTCAACTTTTTTTTTTTTTGAGACAGGGTCTCGCTTTGTAGTTCAGGCTGGCCCTGAGCTCATTATGTAGCCCAGGCAAGCCTCGAACTCTGCAATCCTTCTGCCTCTGCCTCCCGAGTGCTGGGATTACAGGCGTGAGCCACCACGCCCTGCACTGTGGTATGTGGTATTGATTGCTGGTGGGCGTGAGTCTCCACGCCCAGCATTGTGTGTGGTTACCAGAGATTGAACTCAGGGCCTTGTGCTTGCGAAACAGGCTCTGGAACCACTGAGATAACACTCCGGCCCTCAAAGTCAACTTTTAACTTTGAACCTCTATAACAACACAGATCATGTTACATTATCCCTTCAATGTCCAGTACCACAAAAAAGGAAAGAAAGAAGGAAAGAAGAAAAGAAGGAAAGAAAAGAAAGAAAGAAAGAAAGAAAGAAAGAAAGAAAGAAAGAAAGAAAGAAAGAAAGAAAGAAAGAAAGAAAGAAAGAAAGAAAGAAATGGATATCTCACCAAAATACAATGGCACAGGTTAAACCCTATATTCTTTTTTTTAATTGAATTCTTTATTGGTACAATTTATACACATCTCAAAATCACATATAACATTGGGAAATTTGTACCAGTATATGCCACAAGTTAATTCTCATTTTTACCCATATCCCTACCCACTCCCCCCTCCTCCCCCCTTTACACATGCTCTTTTATTTTCTTTCTGTATCATATTTATTCCTTCCCCTCATCACATTCCCACACCAAGTTTCCTATAGAAATATTCCACTCT
>PVIC010046494.1:0-14219 GCA_004025085.1 Thryonomys swinderianus
CCTCCCCTCCCCTCTCCTTCCCAGTCAAGTTCTTCACTAACTCTGGATTTCTACAGAGAACTCTTAGAACTCAGAGCTTTTTTTTTTAAATCATGGTAAACTCTATGTCACAAAAAATTCATCAATGTAGTTCAATTTTAAACATGCAGTTCAATTGCATTCAGTATATACATTTCTTTTTCAAAATTATAGATTTCATATTCCCTGGCTTTATGAATCAATGCTGTTACTAAAATAAAATAGCGTGACAGTATGATTATTTGCTCATTTGCTATGTGAAAAGTCATGCATTTCATGAAACATAATAGGTGCTGACTTCTGTGGCCATACTTCCTCTGTCTCTCTCTATTTCTGATGGCAAGCTAATTGTTTCTATGCACTGTATTTAACTTATGTTTCTCTTTGTAGGTCGCAGTGCCAGCTGGAATTAACTCCAGGATATCCCTGTCAAAAGGGTTGTATCAACCAGCAACAATCTTTATGGGTCGCCAAATGTCAACCTTCTCAAACACTGGAGATTTCAGTACAGAGCAGGAATCTTCCCAGCCCATAAAGAACTTCTCAATTCCTGACCCACATTCACACCGACAGACAGCCCCAAGCAGCAGAGTGACAGACAGCTATGTCGTACAAACTCCTAGTGACATGCAGTGTTTAAATAAGTCTGACAAAGTAGATGGCAAGACATCTCTTCAGACTGGCGAGAAGATGCCAGTCATAGCCCAGGCACTGTCTGAGGAGGAACAAACTCATGGCTTGGAGATAGGAAGCAGTCCGCGGAACAGCAAGAGAAATTTATCTGGAGGCAGAAAGTCTGCAGAACTCCATTCCTCAGCACAGCAAAGATTAAGTCCTAAGAACAGAACCAATGATTTAAAGTGTGACAGTTGCAACAGATCAGAGGAATCAGAGGGAGAGTTACTGACACAAGAACATATTGAAGTTGAGGAAGAAAGCGCCAGCCTGCCTGTCTCTGCCATATCAGTTTCCAAACACTGTGCTTCTGAAAATAAGTGGTCTCCAGAGAAGCATTCTTCCAGGGCCACTTTGCCAGGTGGGATGAGACTGTGTTCACTGGCTGGTTTTAACTGGTGTTTAGTTTTTCCTGGGAATAATGATCTCATGTAAGGACAAAATGTATACTCATTTTATTACCTCTTTTTCAGTAACCAAAATAGTGACATTGTCAACAAATTACATCATCATGATCTTCATTGTATATCTAGAAATAGTTTTGAAGATTAAGTCACTAATTTTTAAACTCAGTGATAAAAAAATTTATAAAAAAAAACATTTATAGAGGCAGGAGGATTGCTGAGTTTGAGGCTTGCCTGGGCTACATAGTGAGCTCAGGGTCTGCCTGAACAGCAAAGCAAGACCTTTTCTCAAAAGTAAATAAATAAGTACATACATACATAAATTTGAAGGCGGGGGGATAATGGCTTGGTGCTAAAGCATGTGCTTAACATGCACATGACCCTTTACTTGATTGTCAGCACCACAAAAATATAAAAATATTAAAGTTTTTAATTAAAAATAAAACATTTGGGAATTTTTAAATCTTGTAATTAATTGTGGATTATTTCTGTGTGTTCTTCACTGAAGGGTTGTTTGCTCTGTGTTACCTTGATTTTCCCTGATGTTAGTGACCAGTGATCTGTGTGATATCTCCCATGCAGGTCACCTCACCTCTGGGGGCTCAGAGTCACACAGACCCTTAGAGCACATGCAGGAAGAGCAGGAGGAGGGAAGTGTGTGCAGCAGCACTGACCTCACGGTCTCTGTCAGCGATGATGACCTGATTTTACAGAGCCCAGAACCACAGCCAAATCCAGGCGCCCAGACGGAAGGAGGAGGTGGGATGCAAGCCTTCACACTAATCCACACTGAGCAGGAAAGAGATCTCGCCACTGTGAAAAATGATTGTGTCCTGCAGCCCCTGAGCTCTCCTGATTCAAAAGAGGCGTCCTCCACTAACTCCCCGAGACAGTAAGCCATTCTTTTTCCTTTCTTCTTTCTTATTGGTCTTAATCATAGACAGTTTTGGAGACTGATTCACTGAGAATGTATTATTGAATACTCAGCCACAAGGATATGTTTCTTAAGTATCATAAGTAGTTTTTAAGATAAAATTTAATTGTTTTCCTTCCTTCCTTTTTATTACCCAGCACCAAGGATTGAACTAAGGAAGCTTGCACTAACCAGGCAGGCATAGCAACCATGAGCTACATCCCTGGCCCTTCTTTCTTTCCTTTATGAATTAGCTTTTTAAAACTAGATTTTAAAAGTAATGATCATGTGCTCGCTTTGGCAGCACATATACTAAAAGTAATGATCATTGGATCATTGTGATTGACACCTTGTATTTATCCAGATTGTCCCTGTTTAACTTATAAATCATTCTACTTCCTATTCTTAATCATTTAAAAAATAAATCTATTTTATTTTTATGGAATTTTGTTACTGTAGGTGACAGGTGAATTTACTAGCAGTTCAGCTTTCACAGTAGCCACTGGGCCAGAGCCTTCCTTACAGCCTGCTCATCAGCCTCCATACTCCCAGAACCTGCAGTTACTCTGTGGCTGGTTAGCTTCCTCCCAGCATTCCTGGTGGCAGCAAATGTGCTCCATCCTGTGTGTGCTCCATGTGAGTCTGAGTTAAGGAGAATGTGCATTTTATGTTGCTGAATGAAGCATTCCAAGTGTCACTTGGATCTAACTGATTAATGACCCATTTCATCATTGTTTGTCTACTAGATCTGTCATTTACTGATAGAAGTGTGTCCAAGTCTGCATTTATCATGGTGGATTTATCTACTTCTGTCTGTTGCTCTCCCTGTGTTTCCCTATGTATTTGTTGCCCTTATATTAGGCATATATACATTAAGCATTTTTATGATATTCCTAGGTAGAGTTTTTGTTATTTATCCCTGGTGTGCTCTGAGCTTTGTCAGTTATACTTTTGGGTCTGTCATTAACTTGGAAACTTCTCAACCATTATTACTTAAAACGATTTTTCTGTTCGTTTTTCCTTTGGTTTTCTTGCTGGTATTCCCATTATGTTTTTGCAATATCCTTTGTAGTTGTCCCATAGTTCTTGAATATTCTGTTCTATGTTTTTCTTTCTTCTTTTTCTTTATACTTCAGTGTTGGAGTTTTATATTAACAGCATCTTCAAGTCATTAATTTTCTTCTTTTTCTTCTCCTCTTCCTCCACTTCTTCCTCCTCCTGCTGCTACTGCTTCGCCTTCTTCTCCTTCTTTCTTTCCACCTGTCTCTGTCTCTCCTCCCACCACCATAGGCTCTTGCCACATTGTCCCAGTTGCCTCCTAAATGCTTGGGCTGAAAGAAGGTCAAAGGACCTCAGCCTCCTGAGTAGCTAAGATTATAGATACAACAGCTCTATACCTGGCTAATGATTCTTTTCTTCACTATGTTAGGTCTTCTGGTGAGCCATGCTCTGATGAATTTGAGGTTTTCCTTTCTTTGTTTTAAGTTACTTAGATCATTTAAAATTAGTTGTTTTAGCCAGGTGTGGTGGTGCATACATGTAATTCCAGCACTCAGGAGGCTGGGGCAGGAGGATTGCTGAGAGTTCAAGGCCATACTGAACTGCACAGTGAAACCCTGTCTCAAAAAGACAAAACAAAAATAAATAAATAAAATTAATTGTTCTTTCTAAGCCCACATATTAAAGAATTAAACTACTCTTCCTTCCAGTTATAGTACCATAATTTAAAACACTGTGATTTAATTTCCATTTGGATTCAATAAAAGTTTTCTGAACACCTGCTAGTCCCAAAGCTCTGTTCCTCAACCTGTGAGATTGTGACAGTTTAAAATGCAGCTGGAAATTCTTCAGCATTCCTCTTATCCTTCCACTGAATCTTGGTGGGCTTAGGACTGCTTCCAACAAATAAGAGAATGATGGAATTGATGCTGCATGACTTCTGAAATTGAGATACTAAAGGTTATGCTGTTTCTACCCGGGTTTCTGGAACATTCAGAACATAAGCACCTGTATAAGAGTCTTCTGTTCTAAGGCTGCTGAAGAAGTTATGTGTAGGTGCCTGGCCTATAGCCCCTGCCAACCCTTTTCCCTCTAGCCATCCCTGCCAAGGAGCCCAACAAGTAAGTATAGCCTTGGACTCCCAGGAAAGTCTGTCCACAGCTATCATCAAATGCCATCCCCTGATTACATGTGAAACACAGACATTACCAAGTGATTTCCTGATCCACCACATTGTAAGATACAGTGCATCAGCTGTTGCTTGAAGTTGCTGCATTTTGGGAGTAATTTGTTAGGAGTCTGCAGATAAGAAAGAAAGGAGAGCATCACCTAACATTCAGCAGTAAGTGTGAGTGCCTGCTGTGTACCTGGCACTGGTCCTGCTTTTATGGTCCTCATGATTGTATTTATTTTGAGGAAATATGAACCAATAAGCAATCATGTAAAAAAGTGTGATGATGAAGAGAAGGCATGGGCACAATTCACTATAAGATAGGGAAAGTCTCTCTGTTAAGATGGAACTTGACAGAGGCCTGAGAAAGTGAGGGCAGTGCCCTATTGCATTGCGCTGCTCGCTTCTCTGTCCACAGAGGCTTCTGTGTGCCTTGGCATTACTTTTCACCCTCATAAATGTTTATTTCTCAGTGGATGCTGTCCCTCTCTCCCATATGTGGGAGTTGAACAGGAAATATCTGGAAGAAGAGCACAGCAGGCACAGGGAGCTGCAGGTCAGAGGCCATACCGTGGAATTTTGCCTGATGCTTCAACAGCAGAGAGGCCAGTTTTGTGGATGGGAGAGGAGGAAGTGCAAGAGATGTCAGTGCTCTGCAAAGGTCACCAGGGAGAAATCAGACATAGGAAAATGACCCAGGGCTTGACTACATGTTCAAGGTCAGGGACCATCAGAAGCAACCTGCAGTGTGTGAGAAGCTGCAAGGAAGTATGAGTGGTGCTGAAGATGCAAGTAGTGTCCTGAGTGGTATTTAGAAAGCTTAAATAACCTTCCCAGGTGAAAAAGCTGGACCAGACTGATAGCCTCATTCCAGAACTCATGCTTTTAATTTTTTCCATCCCTCCACTAAATCCCGCTCCTAATGGTGATAGCACTGGCTGTATGCTGGGCACTGATAGTGGTGTCATCTTTACCATTTTACAGAAGAGAAAGCTGAAGCAAGAAAGTTGGGTAATGAGTCCAGAGTCGTAAGGTAGCTCAGTGCACTTTGAATTTGACCATCAAGGTCCAGAACTGGATTCCCAGTTGTTACCCAATGCTGTCTTGCAGCAGCTCACTGTGAATATAGGTGAAGTAGCATCAATGATAATATTTTATAAGGCTAAATAAGGAACTGCAAGAAGCAAATTAGATTCTTTAATTAAAAAAGGAAAAAAGAAAAGAAAACCAAGCGGTGGCAATTTGGCCTTTTGCTCGATCTCCCCTGATTTTTTGTCTCCCAGCCTCAAATAGGCTGATGAAGTACTGTGTGCTTTCTTCAAGCCTGAGCACAATGTTTGCAAAGTTGCTTTGTTCTCTCTCTCCTGGAGTGTGACTGCAAGCAGAGTACAAAGCTGCCTTTTAAACTAAGTAAAATGAAGGCCTTGGTTTCTCAAGGTCATAAAAATGTAACCACATAGATTAAATCCCATCCAGTGATTTTCATTTAACCCTTCTTAAAAGTTAAATACAGGAAAGAAGTTATTGCATTTGAGGAACATTTGCTGTTAGAAATCATAGTCACCTAGAATATTAGACTAGAATGATGTTCTCTTAGAGTTTACCCTAAATTCATTTTATAAGAAATCATAAATATATTTATAAATACAACATTTCTTCAAATATGATGATGCCTTGAGGTGTCTGTTCTTAGAGACTGTTTACTCAACAGTTACTTGTTTTTCCTGGCTATCTGTGACACTGCAGTACGGGGAGCTTGTGTACCTTTTCTTACCATCCCATAGAATCTGGGCTTTGTTCCCAGAGGAAGGTTGTATATCACACTGTTGGGAAAATAACCTGGTGGCATTAAATGTGGTCAACAGAGCATCTTCTTTGTGTTCTGCCTACCACTTTATTCCTCTGTCTTGTCTACATCTCTCTATTAACTCACCTGTTTCTATCTAAAAATCTAAGATTTTCCTTATGCTTATTTTGGTTTAAATTTTCAAAAGTTCACAGTGAGGTAGTCCTGAGACCTCATCATCAGCAAAATAGGTGGTAATCACAGTGTCACTGTACAACAGATATTAAAAGACTCCATTGTCCAACTTCAAGTCCAGTTTCCCTGCCTTTGCCAGCCATCCCATAATAGGCTGCTGGCCTCAGTCAGAACCTCAGTGACCTGGAACAAGAGAGATGGGCACTGAGAAGCACTTATAGTGCAGCTCAGAAGTATAGGCCACTAAAAGACTGAAATCTAATCACCAGACTCTAGAATATCCCCAACACACACACACACACACACACCTTATTGCCACATTAATACATCTCCTGCATAATAATGGGACTGCAGCTGAAAAACCTGTGTATCCAAGCTTTATTTGAGAAGTCTCTAGGGAAATTCAAAGACAACAGGGAGACAAAAACAAAGGCCCCAAGGAAATATTAGCCTCTGACACCTTCACTCTAGTTCCTCCCCAAATGAATGTAAAACTCTCCTTGCAGGATGATTTACCTTAAAAGGTAAATGATTTACTAAGTACATCATATCTGGTTTCAACAGAAAATTAAAAGGCATACTGTAAGGAAAAAGTGCATACTTTAACTAGGCAAAGCAAGTATCAGAACTAGCCTCAAATAGGATACATTTTAGAATTATCAAAGTGGAAATTTAAAATACTTATGATTAATATAGTAGAGCTATAATGTAAGAAATGAACAGTATGTGAAACTGGTAGATGAACTAAGCAGAAAAATAGAAAATAAAGAAATGAGCCCACGTGTAGCTCAGATATAAGGCACATGCTTAGCATGTATAAGACCCTAGATTAAATCCCTAGGATTGTAAATGAAAGAAAGAATCAAAAAGAGGTACAAGAAATAAACCATAGTAATAGAAGTAAAGAATGCCTTTGATGGATATATAGTAGTTTGGACACTTAGAGGAATTGCCAAGTTTTTGTTGAAGATTTGTCAATAAGAATTTCTATGTCTATCTTACTTCATTTAAAATAATGTCTTCAGAATTTGTCTACTTTATAACATGTATCTGAATTTCCCTCTTTTTTAAGGCTGAGTAATATTCTAAGGTAGGTACATGCCACATTTAATTATTCATCTATTCATAATTATTAGAGTGCTGATATAGCTTGCAGATCCTGATTTTACTTCTTTTGGATAACTACCCAGTAATTAGACTGCTATTTCATGGTTTGTTAGTTTTTAATTTTTTGAAGAATCTCCATATGATTTTCCATAGCATCTGCACCAGTTTGTATTCCCAACAGTGTACAAAGGTTCCAATTTCACTGCATCCCTGTCATCACTTGCTATCTTTTGTTATTGTGAATAGCCATCTTCACAGGTAGGAAGCGACATCTCACTATGATTTTGATACATATTTCCTAATGATTAGTAATGCTGAGCATCCTTTCATGTACTTGTTATGTGTCTTATGGAGACACATCTAACATGGTTTATAACATTTTGTCCCATTCAGTAGGTTGCCTTTTCGTTTTGATTCTGTTGCTCAATTTCTTTGCTATGCAGAAGCTGTACTTGTCTGTTTTGCTTTTGTTGCCTGTTATTTTGGTGTTATATCCCTGAAATCACTGCCAAGAGCAATGTCACAAAGCCTTTCCCAATGTTTTGTTCTAGGAATTTTTCAGCTTCACGTTTTTCTTTTAAGTCTTTAATCCATTTTGAGTAGTTTTTTTTATATGGCATAGAATAAGAGCCTAATTTTAAAAAGTGGGTATCCATTTTTCCCAACAGAGTTTGTTAAAGAGACTGTCCTTTTCCCACAGTGTATTCTTGGAATCCTTCTCAAAGATTAGTTGTCTGTATACGTGTGGACAGATTTCTGGCTTTCTGCCCTGTTCCAGTGGTCTATATATCTGTCTTTTCATAGTACTGCTTTGATTACTGTAGCTTTGTAATATATTTTGAAATCAGAACATGTGAGGCTTCAAATTTTATTCTTTCTCAGTACTGTTTTGGCTCTTGGGGTCTTTATTGGCACCATGTGAATTTTTACCATGTGAATACTGTTTTTCTGTTTCTGTGTTTTAAAAATGCTTTTGGAATTTGGGTCTGGATTTCATTCAATATGGAGATTACTTTGAGCAATATAGACATTTTAACAATATTGAACAATATTAAATGTTCCAATCTATGTCAGATGTATCTCTCTTTATGTCATCTTCAATTTCTTTTATCAGTGTTTTGCAATTTGTAGTAAAGTCTCTTGCCTACTTGGTTTATTCCTTAATTAACTTTATTCTCAACTATTTTATTCTTTTTGGTGTTATCTTAAGTGGGATTATCACTCTGATTTCCTTTTCAAATAGCTATTAGTGTAAAAAAATACAACTAATTTTGTATGTTGATTTTGTGTCCTTTAGTCAATTTGTTTATTCAAACAGCATATTTGAATATGTTTGTGTGTGTATGTATAGTCTAGTTTTCAATGAATATGTCCTTTGCCAATAGGAACAATTTTACTTCTCACTTTGATGGCTTTTTTTTTTTTTCTCACCTAATTGCTCTGGCTAGGACTTCCAGCACTTACTGAATAGGAATGGCAAGAGTGGGCCTCTTTGCCTTGTTCCTGATCTTAAAGGAAAGCTTTTAGTTTTTCATCAATGAGTATGGTATCAGCTTTACAACTTCACATTTATGACCTTTACTATTGTGGAGGTAATTGCCTTCCAGTCCTACTTTATTGAAAGTTTTTGTCATGAAAAGAGATTGGGTTTTGTCAGATGCCTTTTCTGCTTCTGTAGAAGTGATTGTGTAAATTTTATACTTCATTTTGTTAATGTGTTTGAGGGTTTTTTTTGTATGTTGATTCACTCTTGTATCTGGGGAATAAATCCTACTTTGGCCAGGCATATGAGCTTTTTAATGTGACTTTGAATTTTGTTTGTTAATACTTTGCTGACATTTTTGTATCTATAGTCACTTGTGCTACTAACTTTATGATTTTTACTTTTTGTGGTGTCTTTTTCTAGCTTTGGTATTAGGATAATGCTACATTAATAAAATGAGCACAAAAGGGTTCCCTTAAAATTTTTTAGAAGACTTTGGAGGGCCAGAGATTTAGCTCAACTATTTAGCTCAACTGGTTCCAGCCACAAGCACAAGGTCCTGAGTTCAATCTCCAGCAAACACATACAATGCTGGGCATAGTGACTCACGCCAACCAGCAATCAATACCACATAGCACAGTGCTGGGTGTGGTGGTTTGCGCCTGTAATCCCAGCACTCGGGAGGCGGAAACAGAAGGATTGCCGAGTTCCAGGCTTGCCTGGGCGACATAGTGAGCTGAGGGCCAGCCTGAACTACAAAGTGAGACCCTGTCTCAAAAAAAAAAAAAAAAAATGAATTTGGAAAGGATTGGTGTTACTTTTTAAAAAGTTTGATAGAAGTCACTAGTGAAGCCATCTTGTCCTGGGCTTTCATTTGAAGATAAAGTTTTTATTATTGACTTAGACATCTTACCAGTTATTGTGTTCAGAGTTTATATTTTTTCATGATTCAGTTTTGATTCTGTGTTTTTATTATATATGAGTAATCTGTAAATGGACCCCTAGACAGACAGATCAGTAGACAGGTAGGTAGGTAGGTAGATAGATAGATAGATAGATAGATAGATAGATAGATAGATAGATAGATAGATAGATAGATGAGAGATAATAGAATCATAGTAGTTTCTTGTAGTCTTATTAAATTTCTATTATTAGTTGTAATATTTCCTCATTCATTACTGATTTCACTTGTTTTCTTCATTTTCTCTTTTTTTTTCTTTTTTTTGAGACAGGGTCTCGCTTTGTAGTTCAGGCTGGCCCTGAGCTCACTTTGTAGCCCAGGCAAGCCTCAAACTCAGTAATCCTCCTGCCTCTGCCTCTGCCCCTGCCTCTGCCTCCCGAGTGCTGGGATTACAGATGTGAGCCACTGTCCCCAGCACTGTGGTATGTAGTACTGAATGCTGGTAGACGTGAGTCACCTTGCCCAGTATTGTATGTGGTAATCTAGATTCAAACTCAGGTCCTTGCGCTAGCTAGGCAGGCACCAGAACTACTGAGCTAAATCTCTGACCGTACTTTCTCTTTTTAAAGTATAGAGTCATTATTTTACTTAAAATATTTTCATGATTGTAACAGTTGTTAATTATCTCAAGATATATTTGATTTATATAGAGTACAAATACTTCTGAGGTAAGGGTAGATATTTTGATACATGTATGCCAACTATAGAGATTTTAGTAGATTATTTGGCATAACTATCACCTTAGACATCTCACTTTTCTTAGTCTAGGTAATGATTTGCCAATTTTGTTTTTCTTAAAAACTACTCTCAATTTCATTAACTTTTTTCTATTTTATATTTATGTCATTTATTTCTGCTCTTATTTTTATTATTGCCTTCTGTACTAACTTTGGATTGAGGTTATTGTTTTGAACATTCCTCCTTTTTTAACATAGGTTTTGTTACTATAAAATCCCCCCTTAGGGCCAGAGATTTAGTTCAGTGGTTCCCTGCCTGCCTAGCAAACTCTAGGTCCTGAGTTTGATCTGTGGTAACCACATACAACAATACCAGGTGTAGTGACTCACACCCACTGGCAGTCAGTACCATTTACCACAGTGCTGGATGTGGTGGCTCATGCTTGAAATCCCAGCGCTCAGGAGGCAGAGGCAGGAAGATTGCTGAGTTTGAGATTTGCCTCAGCTACATAGTGAGTTCAGAGCCAGTTTGAACTATAAAGTGAGAGCCTGTCTCAAAAAAATATAAGTTCTCACTTAATACTGTTTTTTGCTGTATCCTGTAAATTTTGTTGTATTTTATTTTTTATTGGTCTTAAGATATTTTCTGATTTCTTTTTTGATTTGTTCTGAATTGATGGGTGGGTCTATGGCTGTACCTACCCTGAATGCACCCAATCTCATCTATATTTATTGGTAGTTCAAAAGTATATTAATTTCCACATATTTGAATTTTCCAGTTTTCTTTCAGCTGCTGATTTTTAGTTTCACTGCATTTGGTCAGAAATATACATGGTTATGATTCCAGACTTCTCAAATTTGTTACAGTTGCTTTCTGACCTGATATATGATCAATCTTGGAGAATACTAAGTATGTACTTGAGGGAACATGTGTACCACTCTGCTACCATTGGGCAGGATGCTCTGTGTAAGCTCAGAGGCCCATTTGGTTCATGGTGTTGTTCAACTCTTGACTTCTTTGCTGATTTTCTGTCCAGTTATTCTCTCCATTATTGAAAGTGGAATAGTGAAATCTTCTGCTATTAGTGCTTTTCTGTTGGATGGCACTCAGCAGCAGCTTTTCCCATACTTTTGTTCATGTCTCATAAAAACATGAAAGGGACTTCCAGAACTGCCTCAGAAAGTGGTGGGAACAGTGCAATAAGAGTGTTTGCATAAGGCGTTTGGGCTAATTTTCAAACTCAAAAGCACATGAGGTTCTGGTTTACTTTCCTGGATGCTCCTCTTAGGTGTCCCCACACACAATACACAGTCTTAAAAATGAAGATGACAGTGACAACTCTGCTACCACAATTTTCCTAGGATTCCACTAGTCATTTGATTTTGAAGTCAGTTACACCATTTTGGAGAAATTATAATGGAGTGGTAAGGTGTTCCATGCTCTTGTTCTGAAGCGAACAATGGCAGGGTGGGGAGGGGAGCAAGGCCAAAGGATGAAGGAGAAACAGAGATCAGGGGTCAGTGAGAGAACACAAAGGGCTTCTGCCTGTGCTGGGAAGAACCTGCAGTTAGACCAAGGCTTGCCAGTGATGTAGCAAATGAGATTTCCTGTGAAACATGTTTGCGTTCTGAGTGCAGAAAGTAGGGAGGAGACTATGGGAATGAGGTTCTTACTGTTCCAGTCCACAGATAAGATAGGACAGGACAGAGCAGAACATAGGTAAGTTTGAAGAAAATGAGTAGCAGTGGGCCTCAAGGAGAGACTATTGATAGGTGTTCAGTCACTTGTCCCAGCTGAGCCTGAAGTCACCTGAGCCCAGGCCCAGGTGCATTTCACCCTCCTCCCCAGATGTTCAAGTTAAAGCCTCAGACATTGTGGAGCAAGAAACAAGCCACCTGTACTGTCTGTGCCCAAATTCCTGAGCCACAGAAGCCATGAACATTATACAAAGTTGTTGGTTGGTTGTTTATACCCCTATCCTAACCACTGCATCATTAACTATGTAATAACTAGAAGAATCATGATAGTTGGTTTGGCCATTGCAAGTGATCAGCCATGGCAGACCTCACGTTCTACTGTGAGTTTTACCCAGTGTGTCTGGGTACCTGTGGGGAAGGTAGTTCATCACAGCAAAAGTGGGCTTTGGTACTGGGTGCTGGGTACAAAGCACAGAGCTCTCCTCTCTATTGCTGACTTCCTTGCTCCCTTTTGCTACCCACTGTATTCCTCCTCCTTCAGTCTCACCTTCCCTTTTAGTCTCTTTTTAACTTACAGTTCTCACTTTGAGTGATTTGTATGGGCTTCTGGAAAACTCCAAATCCATTTTAAGGTGGATTTGAATAAGAACATTCAGACTTGCTACTAGAGTAGGAAAATACTCTTCAGGGAGAAAGGAGGGTATGCCTATGGGTCACATAGACAAGTCCAGCTACAACTCAAAAGTTCAACCAAATATGAGACCGTACTATGTTCTCAGGACTTTTGTACTGTTTCCAGTTCTGCCTGGAAGGCAGACTCTTACCTTAACATAAAAGAGGACTATGAGGAGCAGTTCAGAAGCCCCTGTATTTTGTGGCTTTTCAAAGTTGTCTTAACTTTTCTGTTTCTCTTTGTCAGTGTAAATTCTCATATACTTATCATTTTGATGAACTGAGTTTCAGACTGCTAAAAACAATACTAGATTTAAGTCTATTTTCTTTATTGCAGTAATTCTTAAATATAGTCTAGTAGTAGAATTTATTATCTTACAACTGAACAAAGTAGTCTTTCCCCTATATATTGGAAAATGAATTTTTATAATTTTGAGAATTTTATCAGAATCATTCTACTAAAACTTTGGTACCTGTATAGCTTACTTACTGGAAGATAAATGAAATGGATGAAAAAAAACAGATAAAAAAATAGTAAATATAGAAATCTTGTGAGCTTTAACAGTTCTTTTCTTAAAATCATGGACATACATGCTAGTGGTTTGATTCTTTATATTATGTGCATGCATTCATTGTCTGGTAGCAAGACATTTTTTGTAATTTTTTTATAATAAAGTGGAATATTTCAGGGCCTCATGGTATTTTGCAAAACATCCTGTGAATTCAGGTGTCCTGCCACCTGGGCCATGAAAAGGACTGCTGTCAGGATAGCTGGATCCCTTTCCAGTGCTGACTCCTAGATTACCTGTTTATTCCTGATCAGCAGGCCTGTGTGTTAGGCAGACTCTGCTATTCATAGTCATCTCACTATCATCTGCAATCATGAAAGTACTTAGAATTAGTGCCTGATGTCTTGAAAAGTACACCTAGTCAGAAAAGTGAGAGGTACTTGTCTCACATGTCTGAACTCTCGCACTGATTGATGCAAGGAGCCCTGTCATATGGTTCCCAGGTGGCCCCAGGGAGCCTATGAACTTTGGTCATTTTCTTTTTTTTTTAATTGAATTCTTTATTGGTATAATTTATATACATCTCAAAATCACATATAACATTGGGAAATTTGTACCAGTATATGCCACAAGTTAATTCTCATTTTTACCCATATCCCTACCCACTCCCCCACCTCCCCCCTTATACATGCTCTTTTATTTTCTTTCTGTATCATATTTATTCCTTCCCCTCATCACATTCCCACACCAAATTTCCTATAGAAATATTCCACTCTGTAAAAGCTGTCCTACTTTCTAGAACTCATTTGCATCTACAGATGTTCATGCCAGAGAGAAGATCCGGAAATTGTCTATCTGTGATCTATTGATTTCACTTATTAGTATATCCTCCAGATGTCTCCATTTGCACCTAAATGGATCGATCTTGTCATTCTTTATGGCAGAGTAATA
>PVIC010046495.1:0-14214 GCA_004025085.1 Thryonomys swinderianus
CTCCGGCCCTAGACTATATTTTGTGGCTAAGTGCTTATAAGTAATTTCTAACTCCTTAACCAGTGAATTAATCTATTGTAACAGAGATCCAAAGGTTTTAACAAGTTTGTTCTCTCTAGATTTGTATGATAGCTCAGGAAACCAGGTTCCTTCTGATTTACCATCCCATAGTATGTAGCCCTTATTTACATGGTCAAGATGCTTCACCACTATGTCAGAGCCAGCCTGAAAAGGAAATGATGCTGAGTGTGGTGGTTCCCATCTATAATCTCAGCACTTGGAAATCTGTGATAGGATCGCTTTGAATTCAAGGCCAACCTGGGCTACACACTGAGTTCAGGACCACCCTAAACTACATAGTGAGACCCTGTCTCAAAAAACAAAATGAAAACAAACAAGAAAGGTTGTGGCCTTGCCTTTATAGGAACAACCCAGAAGGATGCATGAATCATTTTCACTCTTAGCCCCTTGGCTTCAGGTACTAGGTGTGAGAGATTGGGAAAGAATCCCTAGTTTGGGGGTCCAGCTGGAAATGTGGATGCTCTATTACTCTAGAAAAGAGGGGAATGAGTAGCAGTAGCTTCTGCCATACAAGATATACAAGATCTTGGGAAGACTAATGGTTGCCTGCCTCTTTGCCTTGTTTTTTAGTGTGCTGCTTTTCTCTTCACATTTCCCTGCTCTCCAGACTATTTTTCCCTTTGCTTTAGCCACACTAAACTATTGGAGCTTTCACATGTGCCACAGTGGGATGCACTTTTCTGCCTTGCCTCATATTGCTTCTTTAGACTGATATGCCCTTGCCAACTTATTTCCCTCATCTCCAACACTTTCCAGGAGCCGTTCTCAGGGAAAATGTTTTTCAAGATGCAGTTGAAGCATCTTCTATTGTGTAAAGACTTTATTGGACAATGTTCCTCTGTCCAAGCAGAACTGAGCATTTTCTCCTATGTTATTCTTTTGTATACAGAAAGACTTTAATAATTACACCTGTTGATACTTCTTAAATTCTCTTTCTACCTGGTTATAAAGTCTTTGAGGGCACAGGTAACAGTTGATTCACATATCTCTTAGATGTATGGAGTCTTACAGACACTGCTTCTGTACTGAATGTTTATTCATTGAGTCCATAGGACGAACATCTATTTACCTGTATTTTTAAAATCTGAGAACCCACTCTTTAAGATATGGCTTTGGTTTTTGTTTCTGTTTTTGCTGTTGTTGTTGTTTGATTTTAACTTTTATCAGTTAACAAGATCAGTTCCAGCTTCAATAGTATTTATAATTATCCTAGTTTGTCTTAATTGTTTCATGCCTAGTTTTCAGTTTTAAAAGTATTCAGAATTGCTGGGCGTGGTGGCTCACGCCTGTAATCCCAGCACTCGGGAGGCAGAGGCAGGAGGATTGCTGAGTTCCAGGCTTGCCTGGGCTACATAGTGAGCTCAGGGCCAGCCTGAACTACAAAGCGAGACCCTGTCTCAAAAAAAAAAAAAAAATCTAAAGAAAAAGTATTCAGAATGATGGAATTTGTTAAGTTTTTTTCTGTTTAAATAGTTTTTCTGGCTACCAAGGCAGAATAATTATAATTACTGTTTAACAACTCACTAGATCAGTGACTTGCTGCCGGAGATGTGTTGAAGTGAAGTAGATAATGATGACATGATTTCCAAAACCTGTCGTAAGACCTTCTGAGCACTGCCAGCTTAACATACTGGTTCTAAGATACAAGTGACAAAGGATTTGTTTAATGACTGGAAGAGTCATTGTTATGAACAAATTCTAAGGCAAGAATGCCTTCAATATTCTTACATGGAGAATTTCTTTTCTGCTTTACTGTCTTGAGTAATATCTTCTGTTTTACTTGTAGATTTGATGGTCCTCGAAGATTTGAGGATTTAGGGTCAAGGTGTGAAGGACCGAGACCCAAAGGGCCTCGTTTTGAAGGAAATCGCCCCGATGGGCCAAGACCCAGATATGAAGGTCACCCAACAGAGGGCACTAAAAGCAAATGGGGAATGATTCCCCGGGGGCCAGCATCTCAATTTTATATTACCCCCAATACATCCCTAAGTCCTCGACAGAGTGGACCACAGTGGAAAGGCCCCAAACCAACTTTTGGACAGCAACATCAGCAGCAACCTAAGTCACAAGCAGAACCTCTTTCAGGAAACAAAGAATCATTAGCAGACACCAGTAGTAACCAGCAGAAGAATTTTAAAATGCAATCAGCTACATTTCCCATTGCTGCAGATATAAAGGATGCCAAGGCGGCTCAGTCAAATGAGAATCTAAGCGACTCTCAACAAGAGCCACCTAAAAGCGAAGTCTCAGAAGGGCTCATAGAGACTTCTGATTGGGACCAGAATTCTCAAAGTATGGAGACTCAAATGGACAAAGCCCAAACTGTTACCCAGCCTGTATCCCTTGCAAATAAACCTGTACCTACTCAATCTACTTTCCCCTCAAAAACGGGGGGCATGGAGGGAGAAACAGCAGTAGCAACATCATCATCATTAATTGCAGATAATGATTTTAAACCTTTAGGTATTGGTCTGCCCCATTCAGAAAACAACCAAGATAAAGGGCTACCTCGGCCAGATAGCAGAGATAATAGATTAGAAGGCAGTCGAGGCAACACCTCATCCTACAGAGGTCCTGGGCAAAGCAGAATGGAAGACACACGAGATAAAGGACTAGTAAATAGAGGTCGAGGCCAAGCAATCAATCGAGCCCCTGGGTTGGTCAAGCAAGAAGACTTTCGTGATAAGATGATGGGTAGAAGAGAAGACAGTCGAGAGAAGATGAGCAGAGGAGAAGGCAGCCGGGACAGAGGGTTGGTGAGGCCAGGAAGCAGTCGGGAGAAAGTGCCAGGTGGTCTGCAAGGCAGCCAGGATAGGGGTAGAGCTGGCAGCCGAGAAAGGGGACCACCTCGAAGGGCTGGGAGTCAGGAGAGAGGACTCCCCCGAAGGGCTGGAAGTAGAGAGAGGGTACCACCCCGAAGAGCTGGGAGCAGGGAGAGAGGACCTCCTCGAGGGCCTGGCAGTCGGGAAAGGGTCCTGGGCAGATCAGATTTTGGTCGTGATAGAGGTCCATTCAGACCAGAACCAGGAGATGGTGGGGAGAAGATATATCCATATCATCGTGATGAGCCTCCTAGGGGTCCATGGAACCATGGAGAAGAGAGGGGGCATGAAGAGTTCCCATTAGATGGCAGAAATGCTCAAATGGAACGAGAAAGACTTGATGACTGGGACAGAGAGAGATACTGGAGAGAGTGTGAGCATGATTATCAAGATGACACAATAGATCCATATAACAGAGAAGAGAGGTTCGCAGCACCACCATCTCGATCTCATGATGGAGATAGGCGAGGCCCTTGGTGGGATGACTGGGAGAGAGATCAGGATATGGATGAGGACTATAGTAGGGAAATAGACAGAGACTTGGGCAGGGATGTGGATCGGATTGGAAGACCCATGGATATGTACGATAGAAATTTGGATAATGAGTGGGACAGAGATTATGGGCGACCACTGGATGACCAAGAATCACAATTTCGTGAACGGGATATTCCATCTCTTCCACCTTTGCCACCTCTCCCACCTCTTCCACCACTGGATAGATATCGAGATGATAGATGGAGAGAAGAAAGAAATCGAGACCATGGTTATGACCGAGATTTCCGTGATAGGGGTGAGTTGAGGATTCGAGAGTATCCAGAAAGAGGAGATGCATGGCGGGAAAAGCGAGATTATGTTCCTGACAGACTGGACTGGGAAAGAGAACGGTTGTCAGACAGATGGTACCCATCTGATGTGGACAGACATTCCCCCATGGCAGAACATATGTCCTCCTCACATCATTCCTCTGAAATGATGGGGTCCGATGCAAATTTAGACTCTGACCAAGGCCTTGGAGGGGTAATGGTTCTCAGTCAGAGGCAGCACGAAATCATTTTGAAAGCTGCACAAGAATTGAAAATGCTTCGGTAAGTTCACTCCTAAAGATCATTTCTTTTAGTTGAAGTCATTTTTGAGTCTGCTCCTTTTAAACTGATATGATGTATTTGAATGGAATCATTTTACTTTTTATCATGTACTTTCAGATTATATTTCTGGTCATTCAGTGCTGTTTGGGGTTAGGGTGTGTATTTAGGAACTGTTAATTGAAGTGTATGCCCTGAGATGTCCAAATTGATCGATTGCTCCTCTTGGCCTTTGTAGATGTGTTTCTGGCATGCCTTGCCTGTGCATGTTTCAAGGGTTAAATGTCAACTCTTTAGGGCTCTGGCTTTCACAGTGCTCATATGTAATCTCTATTTTTGCCTAGTAGGGTAAATGATATTAGGTCTGGTCTGTGGTATTAGATTTGATAGACTTCACTAATCTTTGATACAACTTCAGAAAGTGGTATGTTTTTCTCTGTTGCAGCTTAGGATGGTTTACCTGGAAATGTCTTTAGATTTGTATGTTGATACTTTCTTTTGGGGATGTTTTATCTTTCATTATAATTAGAAGTAGATATTGCTACCTAAGGTTGATACTTGTGTCTGTATAATCAACTATTTTCTTTGTGATATGGTGAATAGAATTTGGATTTCTTGACTTATAATCACCTATGTGTAGGTGTCTACGTCATTCTTCCTACATAGTGGCAATAATAACAAAGCTAACAGTTTACTGCATGTGTAACTCTATGCCTAGGAATTGTGTTAAATGCTTGTGTACAATAACTCATTTAATCCTTTCACCAACTATATAGTCTGAGGTAGAGAATAAGGAGTCAGTAATAGATTGCTAGCTTTCTTAGTAGTGTTGTGAGAAAGTAAATTCATTGTTAGGTTTTGATCAATTCTAATATATTGTGTCTCTCACTTCTGGTCGCGTTTGTGGATGATATGAATTGACTGTATAACTGAAACTTTAAGGGTAGAATATAAAATATGAGGAAAGCTAATTATGGGTAAAAGTGAAAGACCAGATTATATAGGCAGCAAAACAGATTTCTCTGCTCAATAATAGAGCTGAAGGTTTCTTTTCTCCATAAATTGTTCATGAAAATGTGAAAGCATGCCATCAAATATTTAGCTATTCACTTTTAAATTAAAGCATCTCTAATCCATACCTACTCTGTGCTGGGCACTGTGCTAATAATTTACTGTATGTTGTCTTTGTCCTGCTATCTCAAATGCTATCTCAAACCACATCACAAATGATACTATAAGACCCAGTTAAGTTCACTTAGCTAAAAATAGCGGACTCAGAATTTGAATTCAGTCTGTCTGATTCTAAAATCTGTATTATTTATGGAGAACACCAAACTGATTGGTGTTGCTAGGCTGACAGTTTCTTTCCTTTTCATTTAAAAATTTCTTTTTCATCTAAAAATTTCTTTTTCATCCATATTACCTTCCATAGAAATGCTGGATAAAAGATGGTATATCTTTATATCCTTTTATAAAGCTCCTTCTAGGAAATATAAATGTAATTAAAGAAGTTATATTAGCTGATGAGAAATTACGATCATAAATGAATATAAATAAGATTGTGTTATGTTTAAATATCATAAGGAGTATTTGTATGGTACAGAAAATAGTCATGACTCTGTCAATTTGGGTCACCACACAGAACAAAATACAAGGAGAAAATTGTGAAAAATCTAAAGAAGTTACAGAGGTTTTCTATATTTCAGATCAGTATTATAAGGAAAAGTAAAATGAATTTAGAAAAGGGTTTAAAGAAAAACCCAATGTGTTACATAAGTAATCTTTAGGAATATAAAATATTTTTCAAAACTATAAACTCACAAATGTCCTTACTATGTACAGTAGCTACCATAAGCTAAAATGCCCAGAAGAATCTGACAGTTAACAAAAATGAGTGAATGTGAGCCAGATAGATTTTCCTGGAGTATCACGAGGGTTGTGATGAACTGCTTCATCTACACGAGCAGCCTCCACTTTACTCACCTGGTTGTCAGCATGTGAAAATGTAGGATTAGTGTTACCAATTCTCTTTAAATTTTGAATTTTTATATTTTCTTGCAGTGCTTGAATATAAACCTAGAGCCTTGTGAATGCTAGGCAAGTGCTCTAACACTGAGCTATACTCCATTCCTAAAATCTGAATTTATATGCTTGGTAAATAATGGTATCTAGTTTAAATTTTGAACAGTAATGTAAAAGCTGAGTTTAGAAAGACTTTCTAGGGTTAAAACTCATGAGTCACCATTTTTCAACCCCTGGTCTTAGCGGTGTCAGGAAAAAAAATGGCAAGAGATCTCTTTGTTGGATGAAAGCAAAACATGACAAATAGATGATACATTAGAATAATCTTTGATGCAAATTGTAGAATCTGTCCTTAAAGATTGTCAGTACTTTATAGGTCTATGACTAATGAAGTTACCTATATAAAAGCAAGCAAATAATACTCCAGAGTTACCAGAGAGGGTTTTAGAAAAAAGTTTATAGGACCCTTTCTTTTTAAATTTGATATTAATTATATTCATTTAGGAATGGTATAAACACGTTTTATGTATAGTGGTCATTTTGTTTGTTTACAGGGAACAGAAAGAACAGCTTCAAAAGATGAAAGACTTTGGGTCTGAGCCACAGATGGCTGACCACCTACCACCCCAGGACTCAAGATTGCAGAGTACATCAAGACCTGGGATGTATCCGGTATGGGAGAATGGATGAGCAGAAAATGCAGTGGTTTCTGCCTTGTATATTCAAATGTTGCTAGTTTTTACTTTATTACAATGAGTTTCTCATAGAAAAATATATACTTCAGGAAAGTAAAAGTAACTAACAATTGAACATCTTTTTTGAGGAGGAAGCTAGATGAGACCTGTTATGGAAGGATGTGGATTTGTAGTTGAGTCTGACCTTGAACTGACTATTCCAGGGTAGCCTCTTGGCAGTTTTCCTGTCTCAGCCTCTTCTGAGTGCTGCGAGTACAGAGTACACCATGATGCCTGGCTTCACCTTTGAACATCTTTAAATATGGTCAAAATGTATAAAAAATGTTTCTTTTCCCCAGGTTTTAATAGTAAACCAGGTACACTTGAACTACATGGCCTCATATTCAGAATTATAGAAAATTTCCAGCAGTGTTTTATGTTCAAATACCTGTTGTCCTCCTTTCTATTTAGGCAGGAATACCTGTGAACCTCCTAGCGCTGTCTCCCTCTTTAGACTCCTAGTTCAGCTGGGAAAGGTATCAAACATATCCCATAGATTCTCCAATAGCACTGAAACAGGAACAAAAAGGGGTGCCGATGTTAAAGTTGAATGATTTCTCCCGTTGTTTTACTTCGGGATTTATTTTTTCTATTGCTATTTTACCTTTTAAGCCAGTGATGAACTTTTAAATATTATCATTCAGATAAGTATATGACAGCACAATGAGGAAAAAAATCCACTATGAACCATTTCATCAAATTAACTCTTCATTTTTTAAGATCCTCTTCCACCGTTGTCTAAATTACAGCACTTGTACACAGTTGTTAACATCAGTGCGTCCTGACCTTGATGTGTACCTGTCTGCTTACAGTGTTTCTGTCAGGGTTGTGTCTCCTGTCAGACTCAATCTGTTGAAAATGGAACTCATGCCCCATTAAATTTGTCTTTTGCTCATTACCACCTGGTCGCCTTTACTCAAAATCTGAAAATCAACCTACATATTTGCTTTGTCCTACTTCTCCATATTCAGTTATATCAGTAGTTTTCCATTATTGTGTCATCTGAGAGAAATAAAAGAAAGAAGGATTTATTTTGGCTTATGGTTTCAGAGGTTTCAGTCCAAGGAAGTTTAGCTCCCTCATTTCTAAGCCTGTTGAAAGGCCAAATATCACAGTGGGGTAGAGCTGCTTACCCAGAGAAAGAGAGAGCAAGGGAGGGAGAGGAGAGAGAGGGAGCAGGAGCAAGAACACACTATAGTAGTAGGTTTCTTGCTGCTTTTGTTCTGTCTAGGTTTCTGCCTTATTGGATGGTACCGTGTAGGTCTCCATCACTTTGCTGTCCCACATGCCAGGTGTCTCTGGAAACAACCTCACAGACACATTGCGAAGTGTGCTTTGGGCTTTATTAATTTCCTAGGTGTTTGTCAATCCAATCAATTTGCCGATCAAGATGAACCATCCTTGATCAAATACAGTATTCTCTATTCTCCACTTCCCTACATCTTGAGTTCTAGTCTTTTTTTTTTTTTTTTTTTGAGACAGGGTCTTGCTTTGTAGATTAGGCTGGCCCTGAGCTCACTGTGTAGCTCTGGCAAGCCTCTAACTCAGCAGTCCTCCTGCCTCTGCCTCCTGAGTACTGGGATTACAGGCTTGAGCCACCAAGCCTGGCATTTGTGGTATGTGTTACCGATTGCCAGTGGGCATGAACCACCTGGTATTGTTGTACGTGGTTACCAGGGATCCAACCAGGGACCTTGTGCTTGCTGGGCAGGCGCTAGAACCACTGAGCAAAATCTCTGGCCCCACAGTGGTTATTTTTAATCAAATTTTGAGGTGTGATATAGATACAATGCATTGCATATAATAACATACCCTATAGTTTGAGTTATGACAAATGTATTCAAAGAGTAAATTTCTACCACCCCCAAAATCTCTTACCTTTTAACTATGCTAACACTCCACTTTAGGCAGCACTAGTATAATTTCTGGACAAAATAAATGTTTTTTTTTCAAGAGAGAGAGAGAGAGTGTGTATGTGTGTGTGTGTGCGCGCGCGTGTGCATGCTAGGAACCAAACCCAGACCTTATATAAGTGAGACCAGTGCTCTACCATTGCTGCTGAGCCATATCCCAGCACTAAAGACAGGTGTCCTAAAACATAAATCTCAGCACATCGCTCCCTGGCTTCGAAACTCTAGTGTTTTCTCTTTACTTTCAGAGTAAAATTTAGATTTTGACAGGATTAATCATGTTGTTCCTATGCTGGCCTGACTTTTGATCATTGTTTGCTACTCTGTTCATTCACTTAGTTTCCCTCCACTTGGAGCAACTCAATAGTACCATTAATATACCAGACACATGCATGTTATTTTCTGAGTCTGGAGTTTGTTTTCTTTCTCTTCTTACCTCCTCCTCCAATGGGTGTTTCTCAAGTTTCAGAATCCAGTGACTGTCATATCTACCATAGCTTTGTAATCATTACCTACTTAGCATATTTGGTAGATGTGACCTTTTTTTCTTTTTTGGACAGGTCTCACTTTGTAGTTCAGCTGGCCCTGAACTTACTAGTAACCCAAGATAGCCTTGAACTCATGGCAGTCTTCCTCCCTCTGCTTCCCAAGTGCTGTGATTACAGGCATGAGCCACCACACCCAGCACTGTGGTATGTGGTACCAGGGATCAAACTTGGGACCTTGCACTTGCAAAGCAGACACCAGAACCACTGAGCTACATCCCTGGCCCAGATTTAACATTTTTAACATGTTTTAATATGTATTTTTGATAATTAGTGAATATGAGTTTTTTCCATGTTAATTACATTTTATTCCTTTTACAAACTTCTTGTCTCTTATACTTTTTTATGTTGAATTCTTAAGGATTTTTTTTTTTTTTGAGACAGGTCTCACTGCAGTTCAGGCTGGCCCTGAGCTCGCTATGTAGCCCAGGCAAGCCTCAAACTCAGCAATCCTCCTGTCTCTGCCTCCCGAGTGCTGCGAGTGCTGGGATTACAGGCGTGAGCCACCACGCCCGGCACTGTGGTATGTGGTATTGATTGCTGCTGGGCGTGAGTCTCCACACCCAGCATTATATGTGGTTTCCAGATCGAACTAAGGACCTTGCGCTTTCGAGGCAGGCGCCGGAACCACTGAGCTAATCCTCCGGCCCTCTTAAGGATTTTTATGTCAGTGTTTTTTTTTTTTTTGCTTTTTTGAGACAGGGTCTCGCGTTGTAGTTCAGGCTGGCCCTGAGCTCACTATGTAGCCCAGGCAAGCCTCGAACTCAGCAATCCTCCTGTCTCTGCCTCCTGAGTGCCAGTGTGTTGGCTAAGATCAAGTGCAGTATGTATTATCTTTAATATAATATAGATATTCCGTTCTAATATAAATACCATAAAGTTTTTGTTTTACAAATTTATGTTTTTTCTGCCAATATAGAAAGAAGAAAATATGTCTTGTTTTGCTTAAAATATACTTGCAACACATCTTCAGATAATTAAAACTTATCTGGGTTGCTGTGCCCCAGATAGAAAAGCTCTGTCCTACACTGGATTTTTTTTTTTTTTTTTTGAGACAGGGTCTCACTTTGTAGTTCAGGCTGGCCCTGTGCTCACAAGGTAGCCCAGGCAAGCCTGGAACTCAGCAGTTCTCCTGCCTCTGCCTCCCGAGTGCTGGGATTTCAGGTGTGAGCCACCACGCCGGGCACTGTGATGTGTGGTTCTGATTGCTGATGGGCAGGAGTCACCACACCCGGTATTGTATGTGGTTACCGGGAATCAACCAAGGACTTTGGGCTTCTTGCTAGGCAGGAAATGAAACCACTGAGCTAAATCTCCAGCCCTACATTGGCCTTTTCTTAACAAATTTTAAAGTGCCATATCCTATTAAAGTTTAGCTCTAGGTAACTTAGTTTCAGTTTGTATTCACCAGTTAACTCTCATTCCTTACATATTAGTAAAATCTATTTTTTACTCAAAGTTTAATTTTAAAGCAAAGCCTATATATGAGTAAGTATGTCATATATATGGACTGTTCTTTAAAGTCTAAAATAACTTGTCAATAAAGAATAAACCATAAGCAGTAAACTAAGAGGAATGGGAAATAACTGAATCAGGCTTGGAAAAAAGTAAAATGGCTTTGGGAAAAGAAGTGTAAACATGCACATAATAGTGTCACCCCCTCTTGGAGAGCTTACTAAATGTTCTAGTCAGTTTGTCTTAGTTGTTTCCTAGTACTTGTGTTTTGCATTAGATGAGCTCAGCCTTGCCACACATTGTCTACCAGACAAATGAAAGGAACATAAGAGAGAAGCCTTCTGGAATTTGCATCTCTCATTGGAGATTTACTGGTTTTCTGGAGAAGATAGGTTTTTAGAACTGGGGATATGTCTTACATAATCAGGGGGCAAACCTCAGAATTATTAATGGAGGGGTTTTTTTTTTTTGAGACAGGGTCTCGCTTTGTAGTTCAGGCTGGCTCTGAGCTCACTATGTAGCCTAGGCAAGCCTCGAACTCAGCAATCCTCCTGTCTCTGCCTTCGGAGTGCTGGGATTACAGGCGTGAGCCACCACGCCCAGCACTGTGGTGTGTGGTATTAATTGCTGGTGGGGATGAGTCACCACGCCCAGCATTGTATGTGGTTACCGGGGATCAAACTCAGGACCTTGTGCTTGTGAGGCAAGGGCCGGAACCACTGAGCTAACCCTCCGGCCCTTTTTTTTTGAGACAGGGTCTCGCTTTGTAGTTCAGGCTGGCCCTGAGCTCACTATGTAGCCCAGGCAAGCCTGGAACTCAGCAATCCTCCTGTCTCTGCCTCCCGAGTGCTGGGAATACAGGTGTGAGCCACCACGCCCGGCTAATGGAGGTTTTTATAGTTAACATTTTTTATTTTAAATTGGCACTAATTTTATTTATTTATTGAGCACAGCAGCATTTCAGCACATTCATAAATATTGATCAGATCAGAGTACCATTGCTATCACCTCAAACATTTATAATTTTTTTCTGTTGGGAACATTCAGAAATCCCCTCTGGGGCCAGGGATTTAGCTCAAGTGGTACTATACCTACCTTGGAAGCACAAGGGACCTACTTCATCCCATCAAAAAAAAAAAAAAATCTGCTCTAGAGCCAGAGACTTAGCTTAGTAGTTCTAGGGCCTGCCTAGCAATTGCCTGCCTAGCAATCACAAGGTCCCTGGTTGGATCCCTGGTAACTACATACAACAATACTGGGCGTGGTGGCTCACGCCTACCAGCAATCAATACCACATTCCACAGTGCTGGGCTGAGTGGCTCATGCCTGTAATCCTAGTACTCAGGAGGCAGAGGCAGGAGGATTGCTGAGTTGGAGGCCTGCCTGACCTACAAAGTGAGACCCTGTCTCAAAAACAAAAACAAAACAAAACAAAAACCTCTACTAGATTATTTGAAATATTGGATTAATGGTTGTCAACCATAATTTTAATTTACCCCATTGCATTATAGAATATTAGAAGTTATTCCTCCTATTAAACTGTACCCTCTCCTTGTTACTCATCTTCCTACCCTTTCCCTTCTTCTCCCTACACCATTCCCAGGCTTTTATTTTGTTTTAAACCAATGGCCTGGCCCTACCCATGGAAGTTTAGGTTTGGGTTGGGTCTGGGACCTTTGAAACTAAGGGTAAAGAGAAGAAGAGAAAGTATTAAAAGTATTAAAAGAAAGAGTATTAAAATAATATTTACATTCATTTTGAGGAAGTGATGTGTTTGTATAATATCTTGATTATATTTGTAACCCCCAGACTGAGCTAATCACTGGCCTTTCTTATCTTGTTTTGCCTTTTGACCATTTTATATAAATTGAATCCTATAATATGTGGTTGTTAATGTCTGGCTTCCTTCATTTAGCAAATACTTTTAAGATTCATCCACACGATAGTATGAATCAGTACTTTATTTCTTTTTATTGCTAAATAATAGCCATTATATGGATATATATGACATTGTGTTTATTGATCTATGAGGTAATACACAATTTGGACTGTTGAATAATGTTGCTGTGAGTATTTGTGTGTAAACTCTTTGGTGGACATCTTTTTATTTTCTTGAATACATAGCTAGGAGTAGAATTGTTGGGATATAGGTAACTTGTTTGACTTTTTGAAAAACTGGCAACCCATTTTCAAAGTAGTGGCACCATTTTGCATTTCCATTAACAATCAAAGAGACATCTTCTTCACATCCTTGCCGTCATTTGTTCTTTTCTATTTGTTAATTATAATCACTCTAGTGGATATGAAATGTGGTTTATCATGGTTTTAATCAGCACTTTCTTAATTACTTGGTTTTGCACATCATTTCATGTGTGTCTCAGCCATTTGCATATCTTCTTTAGAGAAATATCTATTCAAATCGTTTTGCCTTTATAAATCTTTTGATTATATGTCTTATGAATGATGAGTGTTATATGTTATGAGTTCAAGTTCTTTATTAGATAAAAGATTTACATATATTTTCTACTTCTCTGGCTTATCATGTCATTTTTCGCACAAAGTCTTCTAAAGCACAGGTTGTAAATTTTAATGGATCTAGTTCATTAAGTTTTTATTTTAATTTCCCCACTGATCTGTGACAACATGATGGAATGCCCATTTACTAAGCCATTTATTCTATTTTCTAGCCTCCAGGGTCCTATAGACCACCTCCTCCTATGGGTAAACCACCAGGTTCACTTGTAAGACCCTCTGCTCCACCAACAAGATCATCTGTTCCCATGACCAGGCCACCTGTGCCAATACCACCACCTCCACCCCCTCCTCCTCCACCTCCTCCTCCTCCTCCAGTGATAAAGCCACAAACTTCAGCCGTGGAACAGGAACGCTGGGATGAAGATTCTTTTTATGGACTCTGGGATACAAATGATGAGCAAGGACTGAATTCAGAATATAAGTCAGAAACTGCAGCAATTACATCTGCCCCAGTATTACCACCTCCACCTGTTCACTCTTCCATTCCCCCTCCTGGCCCATTACCTATGGGTATGCCACCAATGTCCAAACCACCACCAGTGCAACAGACTGTTGATTATGGCCATGGCAGAGGTAAGTAATAAGGGTGAGTCTACAGGAATTAACTTTAGCTTCATTCTTATGGCATTTTATCCCTGGTATTTTCTTTTACCAGATATGTCTACTAATAAAGTTGAGCAAATACCCTATGGAGAAAGAATAACCCTACGCCCAGATCCACTACCTGAAAGGTCAACTTTTGAAACAGGTAAGATGCCCATAGAGTTGGTTTTTATTTATTTATTTATTTATTTTTTGCTTTTTGAGACAGGGTCTTGCTTTGTAGTTCAGGCTGGCCCTGAGCTCACTCTGGTGCCCAGGCAAGCCGCCGCGAACTCAGCAATCCTCCTGTCTCTGCCTCCCAAGTGCTGGGATTACAGGCATGAGCCACCACGTCTGGCATTGTGGTATGCGGTGTTGATTGTTGGTAGCCGTGTCTCCACGCCCAGCATTATATGTGGTTACCAGGGATCGAACTCAGGACCTTG
>PVIC010046496.1:0-14205 GCA_004025085.1 Thryonomys swinderianus
AAAAAAAACTTTCATAAAAGAGACAAATGTCTTATTCAGAAAAATTCCCAATTAACAAAGAAAATTTGCCTATAGTAAATATTCAAAAACTTGCCTGACCAACTATGAGGTTTGGAGGAGTGAGGATCTCTAAGCAACTGATTCTTGGACAACATGGTTTCTTCCCTCATTCCTTTTCTTCCAGGCATGACATTCTGCCACTCCCAGTCCTCAACTTTGCTCTGGCATGCCCCTGTGCCTTTGCCTGAATTGCATCCTCTACCTGGAAATCCTACTCCTACGCTGCCTCACCTGGGTAACTAGTAATGCTCAACTCAAAATCACTTCCTATTTTACGTGTTTCTCTAATGCCCAAGAGGTTACCACACAGCTCTCTGAAATGCCTCAGCAATGTTTGTGCCTTGGCTGTGAACAGAGTGAATATTCTGAGGTCCACATCTCATTTCTGTTTGTATCATCAGCCCCACATTTATGTCCTGCCAAACTCCAATCGATCCACTTGAATATGCTAGGGGATAAGAGCACTACTGAGTAGCAATCCACAGGCATTCAGGTAAGCCTAGCACACACATCCCAGTTCTGCCTCTGTATATTTCTCTGGGATGTGTTTGCAGCAGGCATTTCTGGAGAATGATGTAATAGCTCCTTCTGAGGGAAAACAGAAGCCTGCCATCAAGGAAGGGCTTGCCCAAGCACAGGGTCTGTCAGCTGCAACACAAACCTGCTTGTGCAGCATCTACTTGGGGCCTTGGTGTTGACCATGTCAGAATGAGGAGGCACAAACAGGCACAGATTGGATGCTCTCACTTGCTGTGCTGTGAGTAAAGTTCTTTGTTTCAACCCAGGAACCTGTCCTATGACAGTACCCACAATACCTTATTTCAGAGGCCAGCAAACTATAGACTGTGGGCCACCTCCAGTCCATGAACTCTTTTTAGGTAGCTTGTGAGAAAATCTCAAAGCAGTAACAGTAAAGTGGAAATGTACAAGAGATTCTTTGATAAAGTTATCAACCGAAACAACCAAAGACCTCAAGCAAGGGGCACTGAAATAGTATAAATAGTTTAAAGTATGGAAAGAAAAATCTTGTATCAACCAAGAATTCTATAACTGGCAAAATTGTCCTTCAAACATGTAGGTACATTCTTGTGTGAACAAAAGCTCAGGGAGCTGAATCCTGCTAGATCTACTAAAAGTACTAAAAGTAGTACTAAAGTAGTTAGTACTAAAAGTACTAAAAGTAGAAGAAGTACTAAAAGTACTAAAAGTAGTTTAACCCTAAACCTACTAAAAGAGATTCCTAAACATTAGCACAAAGTAAATGTGAAGATACAAAGATGTCTGGTAAATTGAAATCCACGGGCAAATATAAAAGCCAATATCCCTGTGATTCTGGTTTTTAACTTCTATTTTAACTTTCTACAGGATTAAAATACAACAATAAAACTGATTTAAAATTTTATCTTTGGGAATATAATATATAAATATATAATTTGTGTCAAAATATACAAGAGGGTGGATGGGCAATACAGAGTAAGCTTTTGGAAACAATTGAACTGAACTTGCTGTCAATTCAAATCTGGTAATTATAACTTCAGTGTATTATATGTAACCCCCTTGATAAACACCAAGCACATGCACATACATACACAAACATACACATGGGAAGGGGAAGAGATCATCAGGACAGCCACAAAAGGAAACAAGAATCATGTCAAAGAGTGTCACAGCCACACCACACAGCTATAGCATCTCATCAAATAAAGAGGAACACACTCCTCCTCTATGCACAACTTGGGTGAGTCTTGAGAGCTGTGTTGAGTGAGAGATCCACACTAAAAATGTTACATACTATAGTATATAGAATATAAATATAGTATATAAAATAGAAACGAGTCCATTTCTATTCTAATCTATTCTATGTCACATAGTCATTCATTTTTTTGGAGACAGGGTCTCATTTTTTAGTTTTTTTTTTTAAGATAAGGTCTAACTTCACATTCAGACTACCCCTAAACTCACTGTGTAGCCCAGCCAAGCCTCAAACTCACAGTAATCCTCCTACCTCTGCCTCTCGAGTGCTGGGATTACAGGCATGAGCCACCATGCCTGGCATTGTGGTGTGTGGTACTGATTGCTAGTGGGTATGAGTCACCATGCTCAACATTGTGGTATGTAGTTACTGGGGATCTAACTCAGGACCTTGCACTTGCAAGGCCAATGTAAGAACCACTGAGCTAAATCTCCAGTCCTTATATTCTATTCTGGAGATCACAAAATTATGGAAATGGAGAGCAAATTAGTGGCCACCAGTGGTAGAGAGGAGGAAATGTTTCATATCATTAGCTGTCTCCATGACAATAGCCTGGTTTGTAATACTGTGCTATAGGTTGTCAGATACACTACCATTAGAAGAGACTGGGTATGTCACAGTGACTCTCTGACCCTACTGTGTAATTAGGACTGTGACTGGGCCAAGTTTTCCTGCCCGCAGACCAGCTGGGACATATCTGGACAGACCCAAGGACCTCACTCTTACCTTCACCAACAAAGACCCCAGTGGTCCCACCCACTGATGCTTCAGGGCAGAGCTACACTAGGATCTTCATCTACCTAATTCTTCAAGGACTATTGCAGGTGTCTATCCTTCCCTCTGGGTTTTTTGAGTCCTTTGTTACTCGAGATACACATAATAAAAGGGTGGCAAGTTCGGGTCTTGCCATCTTTGCTACCCAGAGCACTATGGGTCAGGCCCAACCTTAGCTGCTTCTCTAAGTCTTATTATCCATCTGTTTAACTTGCCTTGAGATGTGGTTTTTAGTCTCCTCACAGGAGACTAAAAATTAACTACAGAGATTCTAGTTACATTCTCTTCCCCTGTTCCCTCCTTTGTATTATTCCTTATAACTGCATGTGAACCTACAATTACCTCCCAAAGAATTTTAACTTAAATATAAAAAACAATCATACTCCCACTCACTAGCTAAACTGAATCTGGAAAAGCATCCTTTAAGAAAGTTTGTTGTGCCAGGCGTGGTGGCTCATGCCTGCAATCCCAGCACTCAGGAGGCAGAGGCAGGAGGATTGCTGAGTTTGAGGCTTGCCTGGGCTACATAGTGAGCTCAGGGCCAGCATGAACTATAAAGTGATACCCTGTCTCAGAAACAAAAAAAGGGAAAAAAAAGAAAAGAGAAAAAGAAAGTTTGTTGTTTAAGAAGGTCAGAGGTTTAAGAAAGTTAGATGTTTCTATTTTATACATTAAAAAAAAGACAGATAGAATTTAAGGGGTCCACACATGGTTATACAGGCAAAGTGATGAGGACAAAGTGATAAGGACAATCAACATTCTGGGAGTCTGAAGCAGGAAGATCACATATTTGGGGCCAATCTGGAAAACTCAGTGACTTAGCAAGACTCTGGCTCATTTTTTTTTTAAATGAAAAAGTTGGGAATGTAGCTTATTTCAAATATCCTGTGTTCTCAGAAAAAATTTTTAAAAGGGCACAGGAAGGCCAAGCCGTATCAGAAGCACAACTCGAGAGCAGAAGGCTTTTCAGCTCTGGATGCTGATCTGACCTGCACCCACTAAGATTTCCTCACCTGTTTCCCAACCAGGGAGCACAGGAGAAGATAAGCTACTGCTATTGCCAGCCAGTGCCTTTGTGGCTGCAAACTGGAAGGAACAAAAGCTCAGGTCTGTTCGGGCTGAACCTCTTTGGCTCACAGATGGAGAGACCTTGGGGTATCAGGTAATTTGCTGCAGATGAACAGTAGTATTATGGCTGTGTCCAGAGGTCTCCTAGAAGTCTCATGCAGGCATAGGTGGGGCTCTTTAGAGGTAGCTGGATCTGGAGTGTGGAATGCTGGGATCAAGTGTGTGTTTATTGCACTAGCATACTGATTGGTTTGGCATAGCTCTGGGGTGGATAATGGGAAGGTTCATCCTGAATGTCAGTGCTACTCGCCCTAGAGGTGGGTGGGCAGGTTGCTTGGATAGGATATAAAGGACAAAAAGAGGGCTGCTATTGTTGTTGGAGCTTGCTACTTCACTGCTGGCTGCCTCCTGCTGCCCTGCTTTGCCATGGACTCTTTCTCTTCTAGGATGTCTTCCTGCCACATCTTCCTGTCTTGGAGCCAGCTGATCATGGACTGAAACCTCTATAAACTGTGAACCTAATAAACCTTTCCTTCTTTAACACTGGGTGTCAGATATTTTGTCTCAGTGAAGAGAAAAGGTAACCAAGACAAGTCATAAGCAATTTACTAGTATCAGGAGAATCAGAAGTGAATTATGCTTCTGGAGCAGAGGTGCCAGGAAGGCCAAGACATAGGCAGATGATGCGTTCTCTTTTATGAATCCAGGAGGGCTTTTTCAAAGTACAGTCCGGGAACATTCCCTCTGGGTTGTACTCACCACCAGGGGGCACCAAGGAGTGCACGTTAGTGTCATCTCACTGAAAAGCAGGTTGGAGGGAGCCTTGGCCTCATCTGGAAACCTAGGGCAGTGTAACATTGTGTCTTTTACACCTCCAGGCCCTGTATCCCATCTGCACTCCTGTACTACCCTACTTGGCTTTTTCTGTCTCACCACGAGGAGCCTGCTGCTTCAGTTCTCATTTCTAACAAATTAGACACATGTCCTAGACTGTCAGCCATTGGCAGTGAAGTAAAAAGTGTCAGTGCTAATCTGAGTCTCATTTCCCTTCATAAAATGAAAGGGATGATGATGCTATTTGATGAATTCTTTTTTTTTTTTTTTGAGACAGGGTCTTGCTGTGTAGTTCAGGCTGGCCCTGAGCTCACTATGTAGCCCAGGCGAGCCTCAAACTCACAGCAGTCCTCCTGCCTCTGCCTCCCAAGTGGTTACAAGCGTGAGCCACCACAACTGGCATTGTGGTGTGTGATACTCATTACCAGGATTACAGGCATGAGTCACCATGCCTGGCATTATGATATATGGTACCAGGAGTTGAATTTGGGACCTTGCACTTGCAAGGTAGATGCCAGAGCCCTGCGCTAAATCCTTGGCCCTATTTGCTGAATTCTTACCACACTCCGGGCTCGTGATCCTAGGAGGTAAGCAAGGTAACCCATTTTATGGATACTAAAGGTGAGGCACACAGAGATCAAGTAACAATTATTGAACTCAGAAAGGGGAGAGTCACCTTCAGATCATGCTTGTGCCCACTGCCCTGAAGATTACGGGATGCAACAAAGGGGCATTCGAGCCCACAGAGAGCCTGACATCTGGCCCTTGACTCAGAGCCTTCAATGGTGTGCTCTGCCAGCCAGCTGTGAGTATCTCCTGTGGGCGCAGGCATGCGTGGGCTGGGCCAGCTGCAGAGGGCAGGGCAGGAGGCACTTTGACAGCCAGGTAGGGGTTGCCCCTCCGTACAGCTGGCTTCATCCCTGAAACAGCACAAATGCCCTGCAGGAGCTGCTCCTGGCTTACCAGGTGCACGCGATGCCTGGCCCACTTTCTCCTCTGCTCTTTCCTCTGCAACCCACAGTCCCAAAACTACAGGGAAACTCTTCCCAATGGGAGTAATGGCAGGAAAACAGGAGGGAACTTGTGTGCAGTCAGGTTTAGGACTGTACTCAGCAGTCACGGTGAGAGAGCAACATAGCGGAGACACACACGGGAGTCAGAGAAGGGCAGGACATAGGGCTAGTGGGGTGCTGGGGCCCTGGGTTGGGACCGAAGGGCTGCCAGGGTATGCAGAAGCCACTTGGGCCAGATGTTTCAGGACAATCTCCATATCCACATTGCTTCAGCTGGCATGTGTGCTAGAGTCAGGGAAGTTTATGGAATCGGGACTGTGTCCACATGGGGACATGCCGGAGGCGGAGGGTGGGTCTCTGCTAACCTCTCTGCCTTTCCTGAAGCTTGGTCTCTATGTCTTGATAACCAGCTCGACTACCCAGGATGTGTGCTTTACCAAGAAGGTAAGCCTCCTGACAGAGACACTCACTCAATTTTAGAAAGCTAAGCCTACTCTCTGCAGAGGGAAGGGAAAAATTCATAGTGGCTTCCCTGTGAGGCCCAGTGTCTATGGTCTCTAAAGGTCACTCTTGCCCCACTGTTCAGAGTTGTATTAGGCATCCAGCTGCTAGGGTGCTGGCTCAGGTCTCTCTGGAACAAGCCTTACAGCAGGGAGAGGTAGGAATTAACCTCAATGCCGAGAAGATAAGGTCTCTCTGTCTTCCTGGTTCCACTGGCAGGTGTGAAAAGTGTTTTTTTTTTTTTTCATTCATGAGGAGGCTAGAGAACTTCCCATTTTCTGGGGGAGGAGGCTGGAGTTTCCTAAGTTGCTGGCATGAGGCATTCCCAAGGGAAAGTATGGGATTTAGAAAACAACACATGAACAGAAATGCGTCTAGCTATCTTTGGGAAATGGCATAAAGTTAAATAGATTTTTTTCCTACACAGTTTAGAAAGTTTCATTTATTGACAGGCCTTTTAAAGGTAGCTGCAAGTGTAGGACACTGAGGTTAGCAAAGTCCTTTGTCCGGCAGGGGTGGGTGCGGGGAAGTTGACCTGAGTGCCTGTGTGCTGCTCCTCACTGGCCTGACCCCTTCACAAAGCAGCTCCTCATGAGCACAGTGCAGGCCTCCAGCTGACTTCCTTGCTTCCGGGAGCTCTGTGCTTGCTCATTGCTTGCTATGACTTTTCCTTGGGCCAATACTTTCTCCTGAGAGCCTCAGGTTCTCCTCTTTAACAGAGGCTGGCAGCACTTGTGTCTAGAAGGGCTGAGCACTGAAGGGCAACATGCATTTGGACACCCAAAAGCCAGTTCCTCCCTTATCTTCAGGGAACGAAACCTTGGCTTCTGTCCAGACTCTGGCCCTGACTGTCAATAGCTTTGGGGAGATTTGTTTAATTCCTCACAGTTCTGAGAGGGCTACATAGGGAATAGACACTGAGAAACAATGAACATTCAAACATGAAGCTGGAAGGAAAGAAACAGAGCCACAAAGTCCTTTCATGTCCCCTCTACCCGACAGCACCATGGCAGTGGGTGACCATGGGGTGGGCTTCTCTCCAACTGAGCAGTCTCTTCCCTGTCTCCATATCTCCATGTCGGTCCTCTGTTTCTGCTTTTCCATCTCTACACGTCTGTCTGACTATTGGAAATGCACCCTTTTCTGACTTCTCAGTTCTTTCTGAAATCCTACTCTACTTCCATGGTCACAGACCCCTCTTCCATGAGGCCTTTTCTTATGCCTTTAGCCAACATTCTCCTCCCCTAGGCTGGGAGGAAATGTCACAAGAGGGAAAAGCAACAGTACTTAGGAAAGCAGTGCTGGGCTGGCCCCTCCCACTCCTCCAGAAGTCATGGCTCTGTGTCCCAACCCTGATAACAGCAGAAGATGAAAGATGTTTTGAGAGGCAGGGAGACTTGCATGTTCCCAAATTCTACTTTGGTGCATATACCCAAAAAGGCAAATAGAGCTGAGTGTCTCAGCCACCACCCGGAAACCCAAAGGTCAGGTTGGTCTGCCTGCCTGCCACATAGGATTGCCTCGAGGGGCCCCACTTAGTCCCCCCCTAAGTGTATTTGCAGCTTATGTCCAAAAGGTAGTGTTGTTCCCATCTGCAGCCTCTTGTCTCCAAGGTTATAAACGAAACACAAAACTACCCTCTGCCTTTTCCATCAGAGGTGACTCAGACCAGGGAAGGGCTCTGTATGAATGCAAATGTGTTAGGACACTGCTTTGGTGTGTCTGGCTTCTGACCCCATCCTGGGGCTCCTCTACATGCTGGCACCCCTCCTCCTTCACTTCTCTTTAGCTATACAGTTCATGTTCCCCAGTAGCTTCCATGCTCTTTCTAATCTAGACACAATCTAGAGTCTTCTATCCTGTCAAATCTTTACAACCAAATAGCCACCTCCAGCAGCCTCCTCTCCAGACCAGAAATCCAAATGCCTACCAGAATTCCTTTTGCTGTCATGATAACACACCATTCAGGCAAGAGCAGTGCCATCCATCCAGCTGTGGAGGCAGAAAACTGAGCCCTTCTTGTCTATCCAGATGCCACCTGGTTCTGAGTCCCATAGGCTCCACCCCCCAGGATGACTAGGTAAATCCTCAGTGCTACCCGGCAGGGGTGCCTCCCCACCATTACCTAAATCATTTCCATAATTGCAAATGACTCTGCAGATCTGTAGCACTACTTCTCAGGCTCTCTTTGCAATGTAGATCTTCCTAAATCACAAACCCATCAGTTTTATCATATCACTTTCCTTTGACAGAAATCTGTGAACTCCCTTCTGTGGCAGGCTGAGTAATGAGCCTCCAGGATGGCCCAGAATTGGCCTCAGAATCTGTAAATGTTACATTTTGTGGCAAATAGATTTTGTCAATGAGATTAAGAAGATGGGAGATCAGCCTGGATTATCCAGGTGATCCCAGTGCAATTTCTAGGGCCCCTAGGAGAGGGAAGAAGGAGGCAGAAAGAGATGATGTGATGGTGGAAGCAGAGGCTGAGATGCCTCCAAAGATGGAGGAGGCCAAGGACCACCAGTGACCACTGGAAGGCAGATGTTACAGTTTATGTCTTTTCTTTTTTTTTTTTTTTTTGAGACAGAGTCTTGCTTTGTAGTTCAGGCTGGCTCTGAGCTCACTATGTAGCTCAGGCAAGCCTCAAACTCAGCAATCCTCCTGTCTCTGCCTCCCGAGTGCTGGGATGACAGGTGTGAGCCACCATGCCCAGCACTGTGGTATGTGGTATTGATTGCTGGTGGGCATGAGTCACCACGTCCAGCATTGTCTGTGGTTATCGGGGATCAAACTCAGGGCCTTGCACTTGTGAGGCAGGCGCCGGAACCACTGAGCTAACCCTCTGGCCCTACAGCTTATGTCTTAGTTACCTTCTTGCTGCTGGGCTAAACGACTTGACATCCAGAAGTTACGGGGTGGGGGGCGGGGTGTTATTTGGCTTATAGTTCGTAGAGGTTGAGTCTCTAGTCAGCTCGCTCTAAGGCAGGATAGCACAGCAGAGGGAAATGGCAAGGAGAAATAGTTCATAGTGTGCAGGTAGGAGGCAGCAAGCAGTCAGCCTTTTTCCCCCTTTTTATTCCTTTCAGGTGACCAGCCTATTAGTTGGCATCACCCACACCCAGGGTAGGCCTTCCTATTATCCTCAGGCGGAATTATGCTAAGCCAATCAGTAAACTAATCCAGTATCACATCCACAATCTGGCATTATATACCACTGATCCAATCACACACACACAGACACACACATACACCACCTCCCGTGCACAGATAAATTCATAAGTAAGCATGATGCTGGGAAGTGCAGCCTGGTCACACCTTGGGGAGTGGCCTGGAGGAGTCTGTACCTCCCTCCTCCCTTGATCTCTCTGCTTCTAGCCATCATGACATGAGCTCAGACTCTTCTGTGATGCCCCTTTACTGTGTTCTTTTGCCTTGGAGCCAGCAAACTATGGAATGAAATCTTATAGATATGAACCAAACTAAATCTTTCCTCCTTCAAATGGTGGGTATTGGACCTGGGATTTAGCTCATTGGTTCTAGTGTCTCCCTCACAAATGCAAGGTCCAGAGTTCAATCCCAGTTACCAAATACCACAGCGCTGGGTGTGGTGGTTCATGCCCATAATCCCAGCAATCAGTACCACACATCACAACACTGGGTGTGATGACTCATGCCTGTAACCTCAGCATTCGGGAGGCAGAGGCAGTAGGATTGCTCTGAGTTTGAAGCTTGCTTGGGCCAAATAGTGAGCTCAGGGCCAGCCTGAACTACAGAGTTAAGACTCGATCTCAAAAAAATAAAAAATTTTAAAAAAGGAAAAAAAGAAAGAAAAAATTGTGGTTATTGAATATTGTTTCCCAAAAATGAGAACATAATTAAGATAACAGACAAAAAGCAAACAGATTGTCCCCTCAGTCCCTGAAGAAGGAGCTAGCCTTCCAGATGCTTTGACTTTTGCCATGAAAAACTGATTTCAAATTTCTCCTTCCCCAGAGTTATAAGAATGCCCTTCTGCTGTTTTGTATCACTAAATGCGTGATGATATGTTGTAGTACAAGGAAACTAACATATTCTAATATATTCTTTTCAATTTTAATTTTTACTAATACAAGTTTTCAATGCAGGATGATTATATTTGTCATGGAGAGTTGGTATATTCACATAGCACATCCGAATTATTTTACTTCCTCTTCCCCTCCCCTCCCTTCTCCTTCCATCTCTGGATCCCCTTCCCATTTGTAAAAGAACCAGCTTTTATTTTTCTCTTTAATTTACTTATACTTTGGGTGCCTCTTGCAAGAGAAAGCATGCGGTATTTAATCTTGTGTGTTTGATGTATTTCACTTAACATTATGGTCTCAAGGTATATCCATTTTCCTACAAATGGCTCAAATTTAATTTGTTCTCCATAAAACCTATAGTAGAATCTGAACACATCAGAGTGACATAAAGCCTTACTTGCTTTCTGATCTAGCTTTATCCTTAGATAACCTGCTACTCGCGGAACTCCTAAAATTCTTAGCTTTTGTTGTCTAGAGGTGGTACTTTTTTCATACCTGGGTGCCACAGCTGAAATTTTTACTTAAAACACACCCTTCCTTTTGTACCTCACCAAGACACAGCAAAGCTCCTGCTCCCCAGAAAACTTTGCCTGCTCCCCCTCTGTCAGCACCTCCATCTCTACAGTCTGGAGCGAGTGACCATGTTCTATTTCCACACTTTCTTGCTTGGCAGCACCACAGTCCCGTAAGAAATTATTACTAAGAGAACAACAGGAGGGCTAGGAGTGAGCTCAGTGCAGTGCACTTGCCAACACAGATGAGGCCCTGGGTTTGATCTTCAGCCATGGAAAGAGAGAGGAAAGAGATTATATTCTACAAAGAGAAAGTGAACAAGAACTCTGAGAAGGAACAAAGAAATGTTGGGAAATCTAAACAGGAGCGATGGGAAGCAGAAAAAAACCTCTAAGCAAGTTCAGGTGCTGCCAGCTCGTGGGAGAGAGTGAGTCTCCATAAGCACAAGGCGATCTGCTGAGAGTGCAGTGGACCCTCATGCGGGAGTTAGACTGGTAGTGCTAGCCAGGGAGAAGTCTAAAGGTCATGCAAGTTTTGGGGATCTCGTCTAAGAGTGACTTCTTCAGAACACCAGCACGTGGAAAAAGAAAACTAGAATGTGTAACACCACAATTTTCTATGTAGAAAATTCCAAACAATCTACTCAAAAAGCTTCTGAAACTAATAATTTAACTCATCAGGGCAAGAGACAAGGTACAGCTCTGAACTAGGAAAGGCAAGATTTTGTACTATGCCCAAAACAAAACAACGAACCAAAAAACTAGATATTATAATAATGGAGCTCTAAGGGAATAATTTTAAAAGGTATTGACCCTAATTTATTTTTTGTCATGCAGCATTTGCTACCATCTAAGTGACACCTTCATTTACATGTGCTGCTTAATGATAAGGAGAAGTTCTGTGAAGCACAGCCTGTGCTGTGTCATCACTGTACAGACATCATAAAGGCCTTAGCAAACCCATAGGGGTGGGTCAGTTGCTGAGAGTGGCCTTCGGTCCCTCCTGACACAACCGAGAGACAGAAAGCACATGATACATGAGGACACAAGACACACAAGTGACAGGTGACTTTTACAGTAAACTTTTTAAATAAGCAGAAGTACACTCTAAAATAATAATTAAAAAGTATAGTAAACACATAAAGCATTAATACAATTGATTACCATAATTAACAAATTGCCATGCACTGTACTTAATTATATGTGGTACATTTTACGTGATTTTATATGATTCTGCTATTATCACTCATACACCTGAGAAATGCATTGTTTGTGCCAAGCCTTCATGATAGCCAGGATGGCACCAAGTGATAGGAATATTGGAACATCATTATAATCTATATGCTACTGTCACATATGTGGTCCATTGTTGACCGAGATGGTGTTACATGGAGCATGACTGCATTAATAAATTATTAGTGCACAGTAGTTATACAGAATAGTGGGTTTTGTTTTTGGCATATTCATACTTACAGATGATGCGCTATGACTATATTCAGACCCCCATTGCCCCAATTCCCATTTGCTCCCTATTTCCCCTATTTGCTCCCCAATTTCCCCTATTTCCTGATCCCTTTCCTCCTCTCTAGTAGTTATCTCCCTTTTTAAAAGTTCTATGTGGGCCAGAGATTTAGCTCAGTGGTTCTGCACCTGACAAGTAAGCGCAAGGTCCCTGGTTCGATCCCGATAACCACATACAACCACAACTTTCAAAACAGGTGCTGGCACCACTCGGCTAAATCCCTTGCCCCACCTGTGCTATTTTCATAGCTTAGCTATTATGAATTGTTCTATAATAAACATGAACATTTAGCTGTCACTACAGTATGCTAACTTTAATTCTTTTAGGACTATATCAAGGAAAGGTATAGCTGGATCAAATAGTAGTTATATTTTTAACTTCTTGAGGAACTTCCATAGTTATTATATTTTCCATAATTATTATATTTTCTTAACAACAGTATGGAAAAGTTTCTTTTTCCTACACCCTTACCAGTATGCAAACACTCATTCATTCATTCATTCATTATTTTCTTGATGAGTGACATTCTGAAGAGTACTCTCAATCTCAATGTAGTTTTGATTTGCATTTCTCCAGTGGTTCACAATGTTGAACATTTTTCATGTAATTATTATCCATTTGTACTTTGAAAGTTCAACTGATTTGCTCATTTCTTGACTGAGATATTTGTATGCTAAATATCTTAGTTCTTAAAATACTGAGGGTATTATTCCTCCATTGAAAGAATAGTTGCAGAGATTTCCTCCCATTCTGAAGCCTGGAATGAATGCATTTATAAAGCTGGTCTTAAGTGCTGTGAAGCCATTCTGCTTCTGATGGGTCTGAGCCAGACCCTGCAGCACAATCAGTGTGGTTGTTTGGCTTCACTTTGTTTCTGTTTTGTAGTCCTGGGGACTGAACCTAGGGCTTTCATACAGAACGGCATCCCAGGTCTTCTTTTAATATTTTATTTTGAGACAGTTCTGCTATGGTACCACACTGCCCAGGGTGAGCTTGAACTTGCAATGATTCTGCCTCTCCCCACCAGAGTGCTTGACTTACAAGGATGCTCCACTAAGTTCAGTTAGATATAATTTTTTTGAGACAGGGACTCATTTTATAATTTAGGCTGGCCCTGAGCTCATTATGTAGCCCAGGCAAGCCTCGAACTCAGCAATCCTCTTGCTTCTGCCTCTCGAGTGCTGAGATGAACAGGTATGAGTCACCACACCTGGCCCTGTGGTGTGTGGTACCGATTGCTGGTGGGTGTGAGTCACCACATCCGGCATTGTTGTATGTGGTTACTGGGGACTGAACCAGGGACCTTGCACTTGCTAGGCAGGCGCTGGAACTCCTGAGCCCAATACAATGTTTTTATGCAACATTACAAAAGGTACCCCTGCTTAGGTCACCATACCTAACTTAGCATCACTAAAGGAAAAGGCCTGGGACTTTCATCCACAGTAGAATGTGATTCCAAAAGAGCTAATTCTGGGTTAGGATTATCAACTGTTAGGGATGTAGGAATAGTGTGGGCCATGAGTCTCGGCAGGCCCTCTGTGCTGGGCAGACCATTCAGTCCCATTCTGGGGCCCACACTTAAGTAGAGAACGGGCAGGTCTATGCACAGCCTGGTGATGAGCATGGGAAAGAATCACAAAAGCTGTTGAGTGAAGAAGGATTAAAGAGCTGAGTTTAAGGCAGAAAAAAATGAGCTTTAACTTATTAGCTAGAAGAGAAATTAGACTTTTTCTGTGAGGATCAGAGGAGAGAAAGGAGATCAACAGATGACAGTAGTACAGGCAGCAGTGAGTGTGGGATTAGAAACTGCAATTGGGGGCAGATCACAAAATACCTCAGGACCAGACCTGTTTGGAAAACAACCATGATGAATGAGGAACAGGGGAAGGTCTGAGGCCCTTTGTGTTGTTGCAGCAGAACAACACAGTGAGGTAGTTTATGACCAACAAAGATGTATCAGCTCGAGGCTGTGGAGGCTGGGAGTACAAGATTACGTCGGAAATGGTTCCTCTTGCCAAGTTATCCCCTGGGAGAAGAGGAAGAGACAGGGGCAAGAGTTAGAGTGATCAAAAGGGCAAAACAGAGAGAGAGAGAGAGAGAGAGAGAG
>PVIC010046497.1:0-14232 GCA_004025085.1 Thryonomys swinderianus
ATTCTTCATTTTTAATTGAAACATCTTTATGTATTGTCTTTTTATACCTAATTAATTACTTTCAGTGATTCACCAGGAGGAAAGCACCAGGTTTTGAGTATGTCCTGTCATTTAAAAATTATGCTAAACTTGTAATCCCAGCACTCGGGAGGCAGAGACAGGAGGATTGCTGAGTTCAAGGCTTGCCTGGGCTACATAGTGAGCTCAGGGCCAGCCTGAACTGCAAAGCAAGACCCTGTCTCAAAAAAAAAAAATTATGCTAAACCAAGGTTGGTGGTGTACTCCTGACATCTCTGCTGTCTGAGAAACTGAAGCAAATAGTTAAAAATTCAATCCCAGCCTAGGTAATTTAGCAGTTTAGTGAGACCTTGTATCAATAATAAAAAAATAAACCAGGCATGGCAGTGTACATTTGAAATCCTAGCATTTACGAGGCTGAGGCAGGAGGATTGCCATGAGTTCAAGGCCAACCTAGACTACATAATGAGTTCAAAAACAGCTTGGACTATATAGAAAGATCCTGTCTCAAAAAAAAAAAAGACAAAGAAAAGAGAGTGAACAGAAAAAAGCTATCCCAGAAGAAACTGAAGAAACAAAAAGTTATGGAATGAGAATAAATTCAGCATAAAAATAAGTACAGATAAGAGGCTGGGGATTTAGCTCAGTGGTTCTGGCAGCTGCCATGCAAAAGCCTGGTCCTAAGTTTGATCCCCGATAACTACATACCACAGTGTCGGGCATGGTGGCTCATGCCTGTAATCGCAACACTCAGGAGGGAGAGACAAGAGGATTGCTATGATTTCAAGGCTTGCCTGAGCTACATAGAAAGCTCAGGCCAGCCTGAATTACAAGGAGAGATCCTGTCACAAAAAATAAATAAATAAATAAATAAATAAATAAATAAATAAATAAATAAATAAATAAATAAAGTATAAATATATAAATGCAAATAAGATTTTAAAAAACCACTCTTCCTGTAAAACTTTTATTAGAGGAACGTTAGAAAATGGGCATTATCCTTGGAGTGCAGCACAAGGGTAGAGCCCTTGCCTAGCATGTGCAAGGCCCTGGCTTTGCTCCCCAGCACTTAAGCAAAAAAGAGAAAGAAAGGGCTGGGGATTTATTTAAGTGGTACCATGCCAACCTTGGATGCACAAGGGCCCAAGTTTGATTCCCAGAACCAAATAATAATAATAATAATTTTTTAAAAATCTAAAAAAAAGAGAAAGAAAATAGTTCTGCTCACTCCCCTGGCTTTGATAATTATATAGAAATGCAGGCAGGTATTTCACATCATTTATCCTTACTTTCAAATTCTTCAGGGTAATAGAAGAATGCCTAGTATCAAAGTATCTGAGAAGTGAGCAGATCAGTGAGAACTCAAGCGCTCAGGGCCCTGCGGGGGCCACTAGCATGGAGTAGATCTGGTCTCCAGGGAGTTGCAAGCTATTACTATGACCCCCTATACCTGTGTTAGAAACTTAATCCCAATGGAACAGTACTGGGATGTGGGGCCTAATAAGAGACCTAACCTGTCCTCAGGAATGGATGATGTCTTAGTCACTTTCACCATGACTGGGGAACAATACCCAACACCCACATCCTGAAGGAAGAACTTGTTTTGGCTCATGATTTCAGTTCACGGGTGGCCACTCCCAAGGCGGAAACAGGATGACACAGGGACCTGGCTGAGGAAAGTGGCTAAGCCCATGGAAGTCAAGCAACAGGGAAAAGGGTAGGGCTGGGGATTTAGCTCAGTGTTTCCAGCACCTGCCTGGAAAGGTTCTGAGTTCAATACCTGGACCCAAAAAATTAAAATTAAAATTAAAAAATGGGGGGAGGGAGGGAGGGAGAGAGAGAGAGAGAGAGAGAGAGAGAGAGAGAGAGAGATAAAGGGGTGCAGCTGGAAATAGCCTTCTAAATCACACAGTCCAGGGACCAACCTGGCTCATAGTGCATTCAGGACTGAACTCATCAGTGGATGAAACTACCCCATGAGTCAGTCATTTTGAAACACATGAAACCTTGGGAGGACATTTTAAATCTAAATCATAACATTCCACACCTGGCCACCAAAAGGCTCATGTCCATCTCATTTTGCAAAATATATTTAGTCCATCTTTAGGAGTTGCCAGAGTCCTAACAGTTCTAGCACTGCTGAAAAGTCCAAAGTGTAAGGATGGTTTTTGTGGCCAACTTTCACTTGCAAGCCCCTATAAAAATAAAAAAGAGGCGTGGCGGCTTGCTTGGGCACCATAGTGAGCTCAGGGCCAACCTGAACTACAAAGCGAGACCCTGTCTCCAAAAAGCAAAAAATAAAAAAATAAAAAAGAGGGGCCAGGGATTTAGCTCAGTGGTTCTGACATCTGCCTTGCAAGCGCAAGGTCCCCAGTTGGATCCCCAGTAACCACATACCACAATGCCAGGCATGGTTGATCATGCCTGTAATCCTAGCACTCGGGAGGCAGAGGCAGGAGGATTGCTGAGTTCACGGCTTGCCTGTTCTACATAGTGAACTCAGGGCCAGCCTGAACTATATAGCGAGACCCTGCCTCAAAAAAAAAAAAAAAAGGGAAAAATAATCTCTGATCAGCTCACCAGCACTAACAATTTGCTCATGTTTGATGTGTTTTGGTTGCATGCATTTGTTGTTTTGTGTGTACATGTATGCATACATTAAAGCAAAAAGTACAGCAGCAACAAGAGAACATTTGGATACCTTATGATATACTTTATGGAGTACTTAATTAGGGTCAGTAAATGCTACTTATTCTTACTAAGTGATTAAATATTTTTTGCTAAAATTTTGTTACATATTTATTTGGTGCCTAAGCTCAAACCCAGGGGTTGCATGTGGTAGGCAGGCGGTCTACCAGCAAGCCATGTATACGCCTAGGGTCTTTCTAGCTTTTCTTTGTTTTCTTTTTCTTTTTCTTTATGTTTTCTTTTCTTCCATCAGAACTGAAAATCAAACCCAGGGTCACTGTACTACTGACCTTCTTCCCCCCTTCCCCCTCCCTTTTTGGACATATTATTTTATTATCTTAAAGTTATATATTTTGTAGAAGTCAAATCATGTACAAGTTCTTTACTTTTACCTTGTAAAAAGGATACAAGGTAAAAAAAAATTTATTCTTTCCCCTCATTACTTTTTTTTTTTTGAGACAGGATCTTGCTTTGTAGTTCAGGCTGGCCCTGAGCTCACTATGTAGCTCAGGCAAGCTTCAAACTCAGCAATCCTCCTGTCTCTGCCTCCTGAGTGCTGGGATTACAGGCGTGAGCCACCACGCCCGGCACTGTGGTATGTGGTATTGATGGCTGGTGGTCGTGAGTCATCACGTTGGTTACTGGGGATTGAACTCAGTATATGTGCTGCCGAAGTGAGCACAGGGGATTGAACTCAGGACCTTGCCTTTGCGAGGCAAGTGCTGGAACCAATGCATTAAATCTCCAACCCCTCTCCTCATTACTTTTTTTAAGGTTCTGTTTGTTTGTTTGTTTGTTTTAGCACCAGGAATCAAACTCAGGGCTTGCATTTGCCAGGCAGGCACTGAACTGCTGAACTACATCCCTGGCTCCTTTTTCAAATTTTCAGAGTCTTGCTAAATTGCCCTGCCAGTCCTCCAACTTTCAATCCTCCTGTCTCAACCTCTTGAGTACTAGACCCTCTCTAACATTTAAAAAGGCTGGGTAGGGCCGGAGGGTTAGCTCAGTGGTTCCGGCGCCTGCCTCGCAAGCGCAGGGTCCTTGAGTTCGATCCCCGGTAACCACATACATGCTGGGCGTGGAGACTCACACCCACCAACAATCAATACCACACACCACAGTGCCAGGCATGGTGGTTCACGTCTGTAATCCCAGCATTCGGGAGGCAGAGACAGGAGGATTGTTGAGTTTGAGGCTTGCCTAGGCTACCCAGTGAGCTCAGAGCCAGCCTGAACTACAAAGCGAGACCCTGTCTCAAAAAAAAAAAAAAAAAACTTTAGTGCCGGGCGTGGTGGCTCATGCCTGTAATCCCAGCACTCGGGAGGCAGAGACAGGAGGATTGCTGAGTTCGAGGCTTGCCTGGGCTACATAGTGAAGCTCAGGGCCAGCCTGAACTACAAAGTGAGACCCTGTCTCAAAAAAAAAAAAAAAACCTTTCAGCATACAAAAAGGCTGGGTAACATTGCATTGTATGGAAATGCTGGAATCTGTTTAAATAAACATGCATCTATATAATATAAATTACTAAAAATATTAGTACCTGCTGATGGATTAATGAGATTTGTGGGAGATTCTGTGTGTGTGTGTGTGTGTGTGTGTGCGTGTGTATGTGTTTGTATGTGTGCAAGTGATGAAAAAGTTTTACAACTGCCTTTTCTAACTATGAAGATCTATAGCCAGGCACGGTTGTATGTCCCTATAATCCCAGCAGTCAGGAAGGCCGAGGCAGGAAGATTCCAAGTTTAAGCTGAAACTTGGCAATTTAGCAACACTGTTTTAAAATTTAAGACCCTAGGCAGAGGGCTTTAGCTCAGTAGTTCCAGTGTCTGCCTCACAAGCGCAAGGTCCCAATTTTGATCCCTAGTACCACATACCACAATGGCGGGCATGATGGCTCACACTGGTAATCCCAGCAAAAAATGCCACACATCACAATGCCAGGCATGGTGGCTTGCTCCTGTAATCCCAGCACTTGGAACACAGAGGCAGGAGTATTGCTGTGAGTTTGAGGCTACCCTGGGCTACATAGTGAGCTCAGGGCCAGCCTGAACTACAAAGTGAGACGCTGTCTCAGGAAAAAAAAAAAAGTAAGACCTTGTCTCAAAACAGTAGTCAACAGCCATATTATCCTGAATGCACCCAGTCTCATCCAAATAACAAGAAAATTAGGGGATGGGGATTTAGCTCAAGTGGTACTGTGTTAACCTTGGACACATAAGGGCCCGAGTTCAATCCCCAGTACTGCCCAAAAACAAGAAAAGTAAAGAAAATTGGTATTTTAACCTTTTTTTTTTTTTTTTTGAGACAGGGTCTCGCTTTGTAGTTCAGGCTGGCCCTGAGCTCACTCTGTAGCCCACACAAGTCTTGAACTCAGCAATCCTCCTGCCTCTGCCTCCCGAGTGCTAGGATTACAGGCGTGAGCCACCACACCCGGCACTGTGGTATGTGGTATTGATTGTTGGTGGGCATGAGTCTCCATGCCCAGCATTGTATGTGGTTACCGGGGATTGAACTCAGGACCTTGCGCTTGCCAGGCAGGCGCCGGAACCACTGAGCTAACCCTCCGGCCCTATTTTAACCATTTTTAAGTATGCAGTTCAGCATCATTAATTACTTTAGCTATAAACTTGTATAACTTTTGCCACTATTTCTAAAAAAATTTCTATGACCCCAGATGGAAGCTTTGCACTTTAACCAATAACTAGTTCCCTATTCCCTATCCCAGCTCCTGGTAACTTTGATCTACTTTTTTTTTTTTTTTTTTTTTGAGACAGGGTCTCGCTTTGTAGTTCAGGCTGGCCTTGAGCTCACTATGTAGCCTAGGCAAACCTTGAACTCACAGCAATCTTCCTGCCTCTGCCTCCTGAGTGCTGGGATTATAGGCATGAGCTACCACACCTGGCATTGTGGTGTGTGGTACTGGGGATCCAACTTGGGACCTTGCACTTGCCAGACAGATGCAGAACCACAGAGCTAAATCCCTGGCCCTGTAATTCTATTTTTTTTTTTTTTTGCTTTTGAGACAGTGTCTCTCTTTGTAGTTCAGGCTGGCCCTGAGCTCACTATGGTGCCCAGGCAAGCCGCCGCGAACTCAGCAATCCTCCTGTCCCTGCCTCCCGAGTGCTGGGATTACAGGCGTGAGCCACCACGTCCGGCATTGTAGTATGCGGTGTTGATTGTTGGTGGGCGTGTTTCCACGCCCAGCATTATATGTGGTTACCGGGGATCGAACTCAGGACCTTGCGTTTGTGAGGCAGGCACCGGAACCACTGAGCTAACCCTCCGGCCCCTGTAATTCTTTTAACTTTTGGAGGAACAGCCAAACTATTTTCCATGGGGCTGCGGTGCTTTACATTTCCACCTGTGCTAGATGAGGGCTCCTGCAAGGGTTGGGGCAGAGAGGTCAGCTCCTCCTCTCATCCTGGCCTGTTGTGAGGCTCCTTGGAGGTGGAGAAGCCACTTCTCTCGTGTCAACTCCCTGCTCCTGGGCCAAGCCTCCTTCAGGCTTTTCCTTCTGGTGTCAGCATTAAACCCATAGTGATGACTTCCATCCTGCCACCTGACTCATCCCACTGTCACAGCAATTCCAGGCAAACCATGCTGTCACACCCAGCCGCTGCTGTGTGGTTTCTCTTTCCCCTGACACTGTCTTATAGAGTCTAACTAGCTGGGGAGAAGGTGGGAGACCTGGCTTTGTGACCATGAGCAAGTTGCTGAACTCTTCTGGCTTGCTGCCTTTTGGAGGATACTGGGAGATGTGGTGCCATAGTTTTTTTTTATAAGAGTTTTGTGCTGTTTGATAAAAGAACCCAGTTATATATCTTGGTTTTTTGAAATAGCAAAACATTTATTGGCACATCTTAGGCATACCTAATGATAACACTCATTGTAGGGCATTTGCACCTGTACACAATACTGTCCACCTCTTTTATTTCCCATTCCTTCCTCCCCACCAGCCCACCTCGCTATATACAAAAGCTTTGTTTTCATTTTTCCTTATATTTTTCACTTTTTTTCTTGTCCCTTTCTCTTCCTTCCTTTGTTCTCTTTCCCATTTCCCAACATCTAGTATACATTTTAGTCCCTATTTCCACTTTTGGTTTCTGACATCAGAAAAATAGTGCAGTATTTACACATGTGTGTCTGATTTATTTCATTTAAGTGTATGGTCTGAAGGTCCATCCATTTAGCTAGAAATGTCTGAAGCTCATCCTTCTTCTTCTTTTTGTTTTTTTTTTTTTTTTAAGAGAGGGTCTTGCTTTTTTTTTTTTTTTTTGAGACAGGGTCTCGCTTTGTAGTGCAGGCTGGCCCTGAGCTCACTATGTAGCCCAGGCGAGCTTGGAACTCAGCAGGCTTCCTGCCTCTGCCTCCTGAGTGCTGGAATTACAGGGTGTGAGCCACTATGCTGGACTATGGCATTTGGTACTGATTGCTGGTGGGTGTGAGTCACCAAGCCCAGTATTGTATGAGGTTATAGGATATTGAATTCAGGACCTTGTGCTTGCTAGGCAGGCGCTGGAACCACTGAGCTAAATCTCCAGCCCTGAGCTTCCAATACTTAATGAGTCTGACACCCCTGATCCAGGGCATCCCTACTGTCTCTCTCTAATGTCAGCAATCTAGGGCACCTCCTAATTTTGAGCCCAGGTAATCACTAGGTTACTGTGTTCACAGATGAAGGAAGCAAGGCAGTGACTCAACTACTTTGTTTCTATCTGTACTACTCCTCCCTAAGTTTCCTGGAGGGCTGGAATTACAAGTCTGCACTACCACCCCTGGCTTGTTTTATTTTTAGAGGCAGGAGCAGTTAGGGCTTTGACTTCAGTTTGATTCATTTATAATAGGAAAACATGATAAAAAGTACTGTAGTTAGAAAATATATGAAAGTTATAATATTAAAAGACAAAATAACTAACTAAATGAATAAAAGATCAGGCGGGGGATTTAGCTCAGTGGTTGTAGCACCTGCCTTGAAAGTGCAAGATACTGAGTTTGATCCACAGTATTAAGTAGATGATAGATAGATAGATAGATAGATAGATAGATAGATAGATGATAGATAGATAGATAGATAAACAGACCAGCTGTAAGTGGTGGGTGCACACTTTAGTGCCAACATTCTAGAAGGCTGAGGCAGGAAAATTATTATATATAGCAAAACCTGTCTTAAAAAAACCTATAAAGGGCTGGGCGTGGTGGTTCATGCCTGTAATCCCAGCACTCGGGAGGCAGAGACAGGAGGATTGCTGAATTTGAAGCTTGCCTAGGCTGCATAGTGCTCAGAGCCAGCCTGAACTACAAAGACAGACCCTGTCTCAAAACAAACAAACAAACAAAAACCTATAAAGGGCTGGGGATTTAGCTCAGTGGTTTTGGCATCTGCCTCACAAGCACAAGGTCCCAAGTTTAATCCCCAATAACCACATACCACAGTGCGGGGTGTGTAATCCCACAGTGCTCAGGTCTGTAATCCCATCACCCAGGAGGCAGAAGCAGGTGGATTGCTGAGAGTTTGAGGCTTGCTTGGAGTACATAGTGAGCTCAGGGCCAGCCTGAATTACAAAGCAATACTGTCTAAAAACAAAAGAAAACAAAAAAACTATAAAATTTAATAACTAAAGAGACAAAAGGAATGCATAAAATATTGTATATATGCCAGAGCCAGCCAGACAAAACAGCGGGGTCGTGAAGTTGAGGGGCGTGGATTAAGAAAGGAGAAGAAGACAGGAAAATGGGCTCGGGAGGACCTCTCAGTCAATACTGAGCAGGCACCCGTTTATTGAGCAGGTTTTATTTATACTTTTTCAGAGGGCCAACATGCCCTCAAAAATGGTTACATTTTTTCTTATAGGGGAAGAAAAACAGGAACAAAGCACCCAGGAAATCAGCACACAACAGGAGAAGGATGTCAACTAGCACACACTTTTTAATTAACTATTCAAATTTAGTCCGAACCTACACAGGAACAGGAAGAAAAACAACATGTTGCCAACTTGAGGAACAGAGGTCAGGGGTCCAAGTCAGAGGTCGTTTACCTTCTCAGTCAGGCATCCCAATGAGCGATCCAGAGGTCACAGATCATCTTGGGAGCTGGGCAGCACTGTTTGGCATAATACAGATCTCGCAACTGCTAGTTGGTGCATCACCCAGTGCAGATCTCCAGGCCTGAAAAGTCTCCTCCAGCAGGGTCTGCTCCCCACATATATATTGCTGTTTTTATAGAATGTACAAGTTTCCTGGCATCTGTTAAGGCTTGCATTTAATGAAGATTTATATAATGGAACAAAATTTATGATTGATATTATATTGGCTGTCCTACACTGAGCAGCTGGATATTTTGCATATGGGCTTTGCCGACTCATTCAGATTCAGTTCTCAGAAACACAAGCTCTGCAGGTATCTGCGACCCTGATGAGGCAAATATCTGAAAGCCAGGAAGCCAGTGGCATCCCTGACTCAGCATAGCCTAGGTTCTGCCTGGCAAAGAAAATCAAGCGCTCTTCAACTTCTCTGGTGTGCTCAACAGAGCTTTGGATTGATGTCCTCGCTGTCTCTCTTGAAGCTGCTCCGGGGACAGGGGACAGGGGCAATGTGCACAAGCACTGCTCAGCTCCCCTGGGGCTGCCTGGTGTCTTTGGGTTGCCTGGGCACATTCATGACTTGTGCTGTTTTCCTTTCTTTTCTTTTTCTATTTTAGTTTTTTTTTTTTCTTTTTGAGACAGGGTCTCACTTTGTAGTTCAGGCTGGCCCTGAGCTCACTATGGTGCCCAGGCAAGCCCCTGCGAACTCAGCAATCCTCTTGTCTCTGCCTCCCGAGTGCTGGGATTACAGGCGTGAGCCACCACGCCCGGCACTTCTATTTTAGTTTTTTGAGGCAGGGTCTCACTTTGTAGTTAAGCCTGACCCTGATCTCACTACGTAGCCCAGGCTAGCCTTGAACTCACAGCAATCCTCCTGCTTCTGCCTCCTGAGTGTTGGGATTATAGGCATGAGCCACCATGCCTGGCTTTTTTATTTTTCTTCTTTTGGTTGGAAGTGGTTCAAGACAGTGATTGGCCTCCAACTTGAGGCTATCTTTTTTTTTTTTTTTTTTTTTTTGAGACAGGGGCTCACTTTGTAGTTCAGGCTGGCTCTGAGCTCACTATGTAGACCAGGCAAGCCTCGAACTCAGCAATCCGCCTGTCTCTGCCTCCCGAGTGCTGGGATTACAGGAATGAGCCACCACGCCCGGCACTGTGGGTTGTGGTATTGATTGCTGGTGGGTGTGAGTCTCCACGCCCAGCATTGTATGTGGTTACCGGGGATCAAACTCGGGACCTTGTACTTGCGAGGCAGGCGCCGGAACCACTGAGCTAACCCTCTGGCCCCAGAGAGATAACTCTTAACAGCTGAGAAATGAACAGGTTGATGGCGTGTTCCAGGCTGGGGAGGGCACTTATCTAGTGCACACCCTGCTGCAAGTGGGTTTCCCCAAAATAAAACACTCAGGTAGCCAGGCCATAGCAGAGATGCAGGACTTCTTACCACAAGCCCTAGTTTGTAAGAAGGAAATATGCTGTTTTTGCTTTTTTGCAGTAATTGAGATTGATCCAGGGTCTCCTGCCTACTAGTAAGGTGCCCTAGAATGAACTACACCCTCAGCCTTTTTTTTTGAGACAGGGTCTCACTTTGTAGTTCAGGCTGGCTCTGAGCTCACTATGTAGTCCAGGCAAGCCTTGAACTCAGCAATCCTCCTGTCTCTGTCTCCCGAGTGCTGGGATTACAGGGGTGAGCCACCATGCCCGGCTCTTTGTTATTTTTTAAATTGAATTCTTTATTGGTACATTTTATATACAGTTCACAATCACACACAACATTGGGGAATTTGTACCAGTATATGACACAAGTTAATTCTCATTTTTACCCACATCCCTACCCACCCACAATACCCCATGCCTTATATACTCGCTTTCTTTTTTTTTCGAGTCATATTTATTCTTTCCCATCTTTCTTATTTTTTATTTTAAAATTAAATTATTATTATCACTGTTACTATTATTTTTAGTGGAATTGGACATGTAACCCATGGCCTACACACTGAACTATATTCCAGACTTTTCACACAGTGCTTCCCTACATGACTTAAATTCTGTAGACTGGACTTGAACTTGGCATCTACTTTTTTTTTTTTTTTAACTGTACTAGGGATTGAACTTGGGCCCTTGTGCTTCCAAGGTAGGTGCAGTACCACTTGAGGTAAATCTCCAGCCCTGGATTTGAATTTGGAATCCTCTTTCCTCAGCCTCCCAGGATTTTTGGATTATAGATTTGTGTCACCAAACATAGCTTTTTTAAAAAATTATTTTGAGATAGGATATTAGGATCTTGCTAAATTTCCCAGTTAAATCTTTTCCTTTTTTTTTTTTTTGAGACAGGGTCTCACTTTGTAGTTCAAGCTGACCCTGAGCTCACTATGTAGCCCAGGGAAGCCTCAAACTCAGCAATCCTCCTGTCTCTGCTTCCTGAGTGCTGGGATTACAGGCATGAGCCACCATGTCTGGCACTGTAGTGTGTGGTATTGATTGCTGGTGGGAGTGAGCCACCACACCCAGCATTGTATGTGTTTACCAGGGATTGAACTCAGGACCTTGCACTTACGAGGCAGGCGCCCCGGAACCACTGAGCTAAATCTCTGGCCCTCCCAGTTAAATCTTGAATTTATGACTGACCTATCTCCGCCTCCCAAATCACAGATCTATACCACGTTGCCTGGTATAGTTTTCTGTTATTGAATGCTGATCCTTTATTTAAGAATATCAATTGAATGCCAGGCTTGGTGGCTCAAGCCTATAATCCCAGCATTCTGGAGGCAGAGGCAGGAAGACTGCTGAGTTCCAGGTTTGCTTGGGCTACATAGTGAGCTCACAGCCAGCCTGTACTACAAAAGGAGACCTGTTTTAAAAACAAAAAAAAAAAAACAAAGAAAAAAAGAAAAAAAAGAATTATCAGTTGAAGACTGGGTGTGGTGGTACATGCCTGGAATCCCAGCACATAGGAAGGCTGAGGCAGGAGGATCATCATGAAGTGTTTCGTTTTGTTTTGTTTTTTTTCATCATGAGTTTAAGGCCACCTTGGGCTACATAGACAGACACTGTCTCAAAAAAAGCAAAAACCGAATGGAAATAGGGCCAGAGATTTAGCTCAGTGGTTCTGGTGCCTGACTACCAAGTACAAGTCCTTGGTTCAATCCCCATTAACTATATACAACAATACTGGGCCTGGTGGCCACGCCCACCAGGAATTAATACCACATACCACAGATGCTAGGTTTGGTGGCTCACACCTGTAATCCCAGCACTCCAGAGGCAGAGGCAGGAGGATTGGTGAGTCCAAGGCTTGCCTGGGCTACATAGTGAGCTAAGGGCCAGCCTGAACTACAAAGTGAGACCCTGTCTGGAAAAAGAAAAAAAGGAAATAATTTTCCTCCTCCACAACCCCCCCAAACCAAACAAAATTACAGTTTAAATGAAGTGAGATGAAAAATGAAGAGTTGAAAAATGACTCATTCTAGGCCGGAGGGTTAGCTCAGTGGTTCCGGTGCCTGCCTCACAAGCGCAAGGTCCTGAGTTCGATCCCCGGTAACCACATATCATGCTGGGCATGGAGACACGCCCACCAACAATCAACACTGCATTCCACAATGCTGGATGTGGTGGCTCACGCCTGTAATCCCAGCACTCGGGAGGCAGAGACAGGAGGATTGCTGAGTTCGCGGCGGCTTGCCTGGGCACCATAGTGAGCTCAGGGCCAGCCTGAACTACAACGCGAGACCCTGTCTCAAAAAAAAAAAGAAAAAAAAGAAAAATGACTCATTCCAAAGTAAGGCTAGATGCTTAACTCAGACACAATGGTCCCAGCCAGTGTCCCATCAGGTGTCACAATGTAGCACGGTCACTAAGGTCCCAGACTGCGTGGGCCTCAGGTGTGCTAGATAAACTTTCTGTCCCTGAGTGATATTCCAAGCCTCACCTTGCCTGGCAGCACATGACACTAGGACAACCCTGGGAAGGTGGGACTATTTGTGACCTGTCACTCATGGTACCCACCACAAAGTGCAGAAAAGAGCTTTTGACCCAAGGGCAAATTGCTTTGCAGGGGTTGGACATAAAGGCAAATATGAGGATCTGCAGCCAAAGACTGTGTGGAGGGGATGTGATCACGGATGCCTGTAATCCCAGCACTCTAGGAGGCTAAGGCAGGAGGATTGCATAATGGAGCCCCTGAGTTACTTAGCAGTCTAGCAAGACTGCCTCAAATACAAAAGAAAAAAGGTCTGGATTCAATCCTTAGTATTGCAAAAAATCCAAAATACAAGCCTGAGGGCAGGATGCTACCTGGAGCCCTCCGCACACCCTGAAGGGCAGCCAGAGGGAAGTCCAGGCAGGCGCATCACCATAGGGCAGACCAACCTCAATGCTCAGTGTCTGCAGCTTGAACACTAGGTCTTTGTCATGGGTGGATTTGCAGTCATAGGTTGGCGTGTCCTTTGGTGACCCAGAGGCCTGTGACATGGTCACTTTGTTTTTCTCCTGAGTCCCACTCTGGGATGGGGAGGAGCTGTGGTTTTGTGGCTCTCTTCTCCTCTCCATGTATTTAGCTTTCATCCCCAATGCCAAGAGAGTGAAGACATCTGTTCTGCACTGCTGTTCCCAGTTCTTGGAATGTGCCCAGGACACAGTAGGTGCTCAGTAAATGTTTGCTGAGAGAACCAGCAAGTCACTCGAAAGCACAATGTGACAAAGGCTGACTCAGGATGGAGGGCACAGGTATGCTGTCACTCACTAATAAGAATTCATTCAGGCCTCTGCTCTGGGCGGTCCCCTCCACAGCAAGGTTGTAAAAATCAGTGAGGCCCAGGTTGCCCATGACCTTGGAGGGCCTGTGATATAGAATGGTAGATTGGAATGCAGATTCCTTGCATGCTTCCTTATTTTAATTTTCAGACCCCCCCTTTAGATCTTAGAGTTTCATCTTTGATAACTCTGTGTAATAATCTAATATACTTTTTTGTTTGTTTTTTTGAGATAGGGGCTTGCTATGTAGTTCAGGCTGTCCTTGAATTCACTTTGTAACCCAGGTTGGCCTAGAACTTGAGGTGATCCTCCTGCCTCAGGCTCCCAAGTACTAGGATTACAGGTATGCACCACCATTCCTGGTGATGTCATGCTTTTTTGTTTGTTTGTTTTTTTTGAGACAGAGTCTCGCTTTGTAGTTCAGGCTGGCTCTGAGCTCACTATGTAGCCCAGGCAAGTCGCCGCGAACTCAGCAATCCTCCTGTCTCTGCCTCCCGAGTGCTGGGATTACAGATGTGAGCCACCACGCCCAGCACTGTGGTATGTGGTATTGATTGCTGGTGGGCGTGAGTCTCCACGAACAGCATTGTATGTGGTTACCGGGATCGAACTCAGGACCTTGCGTTTGCGAGGCAGGCGCCGGAACCACTGAACTAAATCTCCAGCCCATGGTTGTTTTTTTTTTTTTTTTTTT